>VJMY01000218.1:6387-108621 GCA_009869795.1 Neelides sp. FZ-2019
CAGACAAAACCAACAGCTCCTAAGCACTTGGGAAAAGACAAAGATCAAGTTGACTCACAGGATGGTATTGCTTCAACAGCGCGTGCATCTGCTCCACTTCTTCGCTTGTCAAAGTTTTGATTATGAAGAGCTTGTCGGATGAGAGGTAGAACTTTGCTCCACTCTTCCCGGAATTTGCAAATGGAATCGGCTCAGATCTGGAAAGAAAACCCCACGTCACATCAGTGTCATGAACACTCATCGAACTCACATACCATAGAGGTATGTAATAACAGACAACTTGTCTAATTTACCCTTAACTTCTGCGAGACAACTCACAAACTTTCCAAACTGGGAATCTTTCAAGACACTCGCTAACTTTTTTTAGACAAAATCCCTATCCCTCCTATATCCCTTTACTCATTCCTTCACTTCAAGCGTCATGAGCTCAGATAATGCATAATTTTTTTTTAAATCAATGAATTAATTTAGTAAAAATTGTTTTAGTATGAACTGTGCGTAATATAATAACTTTACATCATGAAAGGAATAAAAACTAATAGTAAAAAGTTTTAAAATTCTACTTTTCCTCTTTAAACATTCGTTATAATTATTATATTTACCGAGTTAGTGATTCACGGTAATCTTGATCATCTATTCCAAATCTCTCACGGAGATTCCGAAATACCAAAGGGCAATATTCTTTTACTTTAAAGTGACTCGGGAGATTCTCTCTGTAAAAACCAAAAAGACAATTAAACATAAGTATATTACACCGACATTAAGTAAATATAAGAATTAATTTGTACAAATATAACTAAATTAATTCAAAGCAGCAATGAAAGTCTACAAATTGAAAAACGGGATAAAGAAAAGCAAAAAATCTTTAAGTAATTGAAAGCTCGATAAATAGCTTGAAGTGTTAACAAAGCTTGAACCCAATATAATAGATAAACGCATCAGCGAACCTTAATTGAATTTACCCGTTGAAAAGTTGAAAAATTAAATGAATACCACATAGGAATAGCCAAACCTTCCATTCTCCATGCTATCTAATGTTAAGTTTACATTGTATACAGGACCTTTGCCCGGAAAAAGAACTTTTGAGTAAAGAGAAAGAGAATCGAATCTTCAAACTTTTGAGTTTGAAACAAAGTGAAAGAAAGCAGGTGACCATAAATGGATTTGTTCAAGAAAATAAAAAAGGCATTAATAAATCTGTGGATATTCGTGGATATAGGATCATCCATCCTTTCTTATTAAGAAATAGACAAAAACGTAGCACGCAGTAAAAAATAAGCTAAAAAAACCTCCTCGAACTATTAAGACTTTCTCCACTTTTCCACTTGAAAATTAGGGCCAGTAGTTTTCTCTCAGCTTGGGAAAACTATTGATTAAAAGGATCTCTCTTTTCTTTCTACTACTCCGTTGATGTTGATGTTATATACCAAAACTTCATATGTCTTAATGCAAACTTATCATAGGACAAGAAATGTTCTCAACTTCTTCCCACACAAAGAATTATCCATTCCCTCCTCATGTTACAATTCAAAGAGGATTTCCCGAGTCTAAAAAACATTCTCACTTTTTAATGTACCTTGTAGTAGATGAACGTCCAAATGATTAATATTGCCGAATTTCTCCCCAAAACTACATCGTTATAATAAAGCTATCATCTTATAAGTTATCTTAGACCAGCTCGTATAACTCAACAAAATAACAAGAGAAAGTTTTCGGTCGTGCATCATAACGTACAAAAATTTCAATTTGAATATTTTGTCAATAATAATATATCAGAGGGATATCATTAGAGAAATTTATGATGCAATGCGAGCTTTCGTTACTTCCCCCTTTTAAATGAGACTTAAGGAAGAGGATCAATCTAGGAAAAAGGGACTGAATAGTTAATTTTAATCAGTAAGGTTGGAAATTTTAATGTTTGAAATTAAATATATGATTCTCAATGCGGTTAAATGAGCCTAAATGTATAAATTGTCATGTTAGATATAACGGTTTTAACTGCCATGATAAGTTAAGAGTCTCATATATAATCAGTGTGTTTTTCATAAACATGTCTCCAGACAGGTATTACTCATGACATGACTTCCTTTATAATGTACAAAGATAAACTATTGCATGGCGACTGGCTCAAGTTGTAACAAAGGAAAAGTGGATGAATATTTAATTCTCCATTATCCTCATTTCCAATTAGAGAATTAAACGACGTCATTCTCACACTTTGTCCCAACCAAAAAGCCGCAAAGAGGATTGACGACAAGAGGGGAAATCAATAACTTGGATTGCTACATGAGCGAAAATAATGAAAACTTGTCATTTTTACCTTGTATTTCTCAATCCATAAGTTTACAACAAATGAAGCGGAACAAAGCTTAATAATAAAATAATAATGCAATTTTGTAAATATTGATCATAGCACTATACAGATTTTCCATTTTTGCCTGGGCATTTATTTGATAGTCATTTACCCAATTTAACAATTAATAAAAGCCATGCGTTCGATTTTCTACACGTTCTACACTTTGTACACATCTTTAGATGTAAGAAGTGTAGAAAATCGAACGCATGGCTTTTAGTAGTCATACAAATAGAACAAATAAGCTTATTCAATATATATTATTTATCTGTCATTTGAAATAATCAGATTAATTTATTTAAAGAGACAATAAGTATGCATTTACATTTTATGCTACTTCATATTGATTTGCTTATGACAAAATGTCAACTTTATTAGATTTCTCATGAATTTAAATAGAATTGTTCAAGTGCACTGAAACAAAGCAAACCCAATTTCAATTGTTTCTTTATCAGGCTAGAACACTCATAGCCATAAAATAAGTACACTTTTCATAAATGGAAAAGACGTGTGTGTTCTATAGAAATGTTTTGAGCTCAACTTGTTTAATTTGGCTATATATTTTCGCCTCTCTTTTAAAATTGAAGGCTTTATGCCAATCTCAAATGTAATTATTCAATCAATTTTAATCGACTAACCGCCAAATCTATAAATTAATAATGGCCTATCACATAACAAACTAAAATTTATTAAACATGTTTTATCACCATACTCCATGCCATGTAAATAGGCTAGAATAATAAGAATGCTCATTACACCCTAATGAACTATTTCTAACCGATATTGACTCATTCAATGAACAGACTCACTCGTTCATTTACAAAAGAGATAAAGAAGCTGAAAACGTGGATAATCAAATCCTCAGCTACTTAATAGTATAGAGAGAACGTCTGGACAAAAGGATTTTTCAAATCATTTTTGATAAGATTCCCACTCCAAATTAAAATAAAATATTTATCAGCTCGAACTCGAGACTTTGAGACGCTAGGCCCAGACATTATAAATAAATAAATAGTTATGTAAGTAATTTGCTTAAACCAAACATTAGTTTTCAAAGACTCCAAGATGGTTTTCACTTTAATTCCTCATTTAGTGAAAAGAGTCTCCTTTTAATCTCTGGAAATGGGGAAGAGTAGATGGAAAAGCTCATGCATAAATCGTTATTAAAGGAGCTAGGAGAAGTCTGGAGGTAACAGGGCTGAAGTCGGGTTTAATAAACGGAAGAGCCCTAGACAGGTCTCCGCCTCTCGCTTGAACTAAACTTTTACATTTATTTATTATATTAAACTCAAATCCTAGGACGTGTAATATGCTTTGCAAATTTTCAATCAACTTCTAGCTTCTTTCTCAACCTCCTTCCTGCTTACAATGTCTCTCCCAACTACAGCTATGACTGGATTTACCATTTACCGTCGCTGCAGGAAAAAGATCAAAGCTTTCAATTTTCCAAAACTTGGACGTGAAAAATGGAAATTTCATATCCACTATGGAATTAAAGCTCATCTTCCAAAGAAGATTTACGCTTTGGAGCTTTAATGCTTAAATTATACATTACTAAACCACACTGCTTTCTTCCTTGGATTTCCAATTTTCCAATTTTACCTTTCCGAAAATTTAAATATTTTGTACATATTTATTATTTTAACCGTCTACTAACTACTGTAATTTAAAGTTTTCACATTGACCATTATATAATAAAAACGGAAGGAAAAAACCTTTTATATTTTATTTATTATTTTATCAGTCGAAGTGAAAAAGAACTTCTATACTTTTACAACACTTTTACAACTTGAATACGTGGCAATAATAATGAAAGCTTTTCCCTCATTCAGGTTTAACGAGAATTGGCTAGTTAATGATGAAAGTAATCAAAAAAATCGTTCACTTGGTCCTTTAAAGGTATGAGTAAAATAAATGAAAAGCAGATAAGGAAAATGGCAAAACTTTTAAATAGTCAGTCCCATTAATGATAAAAGTCAAAAGCCATTTGATTGCAATGAGGAGAAAATGCACCGTCAGAGATCAATTGCTAATTTCTCTCTATGCAGGGTCACAGCACACACAGCAATGCAGATTATTACTATCGAATTTCAAATATTCAATAATCCTCAATGTGAGCAGATGGTGAAATAACGTCAATGGACAGAAAACTAAAACACATCCGTCTTTTTATACTAGATTGAAGAATAAAATTATACTAGCAACAAATGTGTGTATTATATTCTTTACATGCCAAATACCAACATACTATGAATGAATATTTATTATAGACCTAAATTATATTGAAATATTAGATTTATACAAAAACTGTTATAAATATATTTTACTTTCTGTTCTTTTAATACAGTGTATAATATAATTTACAAATTTTAGTATAAAATATAATTTTTAACATTGCATTGAATGAAAAACTTGAATGAAAGAGAAATATTCTAAAGATGACACATTAAATACAAGAACATAAGGAATGAATGACCCTAAGATTGTAACAATGTAAAAATTTAATATGAGAATATGAATACATAACTTGTGTAAAATGAGTTTTCTTTTTTATACATTCGGGAAAGTATCAATGAACAAGAGGAAAAAAGAGAAAAATGAAGAAAGCTAAGAAAAGATAAGCCTTTACATGTAAATAAACGAGAAAATAAAAAAGCTCTTATTCACAGACAAGTTATATGGGAAAAATTGGCTTACTTATTGAAGAGATGATTATCAACGCGTATCTTGGAATATGAGCGGAAATCATCCGGCATGAGCATAACAGGGATGTTGATGCATGATAAATCATTGATCTGAAATAAAATAATACAATCTTTGAACAACTTAGATTTTGAATATACCAATAATCTAAACAAGGTATAAAAAGGTAAAAGAAATATTTGAGGCCATGACCAAGTGCTGTATCATTTACTTCCAAATTTAATTATTCATATTTATAAAAAAATAATTCATGAAGGAACAATTGAATTAACTATTTATATGGGTAAAACTCGAATAAAAAACGCGAAGATACATTTTTTCAATAAAAACATATAGATTACAATTTTTCATAGTTATGACTGCGTTTTTAATAAATATTTTTGCAAAATACACAATTAATAATGGACTACCTCGTTCAATTACATTTGAAAATGCATACTCTATACCTAGTGTATTAGAAAATGTACAATGTCGTTTCTTGAATGGATCTTCACTATCCTAGAATTAGTAACATAAATAAGGAGTTGAAAAAGATCCTTTAGTCAGATATCTTCTCCGATCTCATAAAAATAAAAGGACAAAGGCATAGAGCTTATAATTCAATTAGTGAAAGGAATTTGAAGGAAGAGAAGCTTGGTTTGGAATGGAAATGAGGCGACGATCGGAAATGAAATATAAACGATACATGAGATCAGAAGAGGAGATACTAATTGGTATGTTGGACTAAAAGTTTTCATGAGCTCTTGGCATACCAACTTGGCATCCAGTGCCTTAACATTATTTACAACTGACTAACTGAACGTCCCTCTGTTCTCTTTTAATTAATAATAAAATCTAATTGGAAATTTAATTTATCTTGTAGAACAATATATATATTCGTTATTTTAATTTTAATTACTTGAATCAATGAATAAGTCAATGAAATTCTAACATAAACTTGAGGTATTTAAAATGGTATAAGCTTGAACTAACTAATTAATTTAATAAAAGAATAATATGTTAAATGTGTAATAAATGAATCTACGTAATAATTAAATGAAACAAATGAATGCGTTGAATTTAAAAAAATGAATAATTGGTCAATGAAATGTAATTTAGCATACCGCGTGGTTGACGCCCCACATGAAGACAGAGAGAAGAGGTTCATTTGCTCGGAAAATCTTCGCTTTTTGATGTTTGACTCGAATGTGCTTTTTCTTCAGCTTACTTGCCATTGAAGAACTCATGGCCGCAGACACACTCCGATTCAACTATTAAATGAAACATTAAATTAAGTATTTTATCACCGACCAGGAAAACAAGGAGTAAAAATGAAATGATAAGTTTATTTCTTTACTTCAGATACAGGTTCAGACATTTCTCTTTAGGTGAAGATAATTGATAATAATGTACACAAGGAGGTGGACAAAACAATTGGGCGCGTGTCAATTGATCATCGTTCGCTCATTAAACCCATTTGGATCTCCATTACAAACTTCAATTGATGCATAAATAGGAATATTGGCCTTTATTGGATATCCCAAAGGGAATTAATATAAAAACGATTTGAGCAACCTACAAAACTAAAAAAATAATTAAATTAAAATCAAAACCAATAATTAATCATGAGAAAATCCAACAAATAAAGTTTAAAGCTCAAAGGAAATTATATAAAAAATGATAGGTATCACACAAAAGGTATTACACAAAAGATTTGTCAAAAAATAAGAAAAATCAAAACATTCACAAGTTTCAAATTATTCATTATATTAATCAATCAATCGTAGTCGCACAAATTAAAACAACATTATTATTTTAAAATGAATTGTTAAATCAAATAATCGTCTTACCAAAGTCACTTGAAGTTCTTTAGCGGACTAACTTTTTATAATGAAGACCTTAACGCACAAAAAGTGAAGTTAAACTTTAAACATCCGAATTTTAAAATGTAAATAAGGGATTCTATAAAACTAAATTGACTTTACTTTTGAATTTCACAGAATAAGGAAAGGACTCAGAAACGAAGAATTAACAATAATAATTATTTTTTGTAATATTTCAGAAGTTTGTCAACTCTAAAAAAGCTAAACAATTTTACATAGAAGAATCGATAGGTTAATTATTTAGTACTGAATGAATGGTCTGAGTCCGCGAGGAGAGTTAAATTAATTCCAACAATCAAGAGTAACAGATAATTCTACGAAGAGTAATAAAACGAATCCCACCAAGATCAGAGGAAGTTAATAAAAAAGGAGAGTGAACAAGAGACCCTCAATTGACTCTGATCAGACAGAGAACTTGGACTGAGGAATTGAACCAGCAGAGAAGGAAAAATATCAAGTGGTCGTCTCTGCTTTCAATGTGTGTGAGTTTGGTGTGGAGCGGAGAGGAGGAGCGGACAGAGGAACTCTCCCTGATCCACAGTCACACGTACAAAAAATATACCGAGTGGAGTCCGAACGGAGTTTGTGTAGCCCTTGGAGGATCCCCGAACTTCGGAGAATTCAGAACCTTCCTAGCAACTTCACATATGTATGGCTACTAAAACTCCTTCCTTGGTGGGTTTGGTAGGAACTCCCGGGATCTCGGAGTTTCCTTTGCTCGAGACGACGGGGAAACCGAAATCCCGATGTCTCTGCTCCGTTTTCTTTTTCCTTCCTGCTGGTGCTCTAATGCCTCAAAATTGAGTTTGCTTACTCATTCGATTACATTAATTGAGTTCCTTCATTACCCATTTATCGTCTTCTTTGTTCTCACCATTATTTCTTTCTCTTCTAAATGGAACCAAAGACACCGATTCAATACGTGGGATTTGCAATATACACTAAAATTAAAATTAAAAATATACATGGACATCCCATTGATCATATGTAAATTCATAAAGTGGATGACACTTGGGTTTCATTATCCATCTACATCATTTTATATTCATTGTTATCATCTCTTTGCACATCTTTATGATCAACAAGACAAAGAATTCAATTCCGCATTTTGAATAAATTATCTTCATTCATTCTCGAACATTTCTTTAATCATCAAGTTCAGACTCATTGAGCCTATTGTGAAAATGGGGGAATGTCGAATGGCCTATCATCCCCCATGTACTTTTAATCTTGATAGAATCAGGTGATGAGAGGCCCGGGACTTGGAACAATCCAAATTCCACTACGTGCCACGAGATCTTCCAGATGGCAGAACAGAATTATCAAACCTACCATGAAGCTAATAGGAGAGAATCTGAGAGCGATGTATTTGAACGAGGAACTCCGTACCATGCTTTTCTATTGAAACTTCCATTTCATTGTGCATTGAACTTTTTTTATTTTACCATTTCCTGTGATTGGGACGTCTTTTCTCGTCGTTAGCTAATTGAAATTCAAACGGACACAGGCTAAATTTGCTGACAGCTTTTGTAACGTCTTTTGCGTAAGTTGCGCGAGATACAGTTGATGAAAGTCTGGTTCCGTCCGGAGTTCAGCTCCTTTCACATAATTCCATTTATCAGGCAGTCGTGTTTCGTTTTTAATGGTCTTTTATTAATTTCAGGAATTGCAATGTCGAAAAACATGGTTCTGAGCGAGGTTTGTTATTGATTGATAAAAATTATGATATTGGTTCTTTTTAATAATTAATATCTGATGTCATACAATTTGTTATTTACAGAAAGTTGAAGAATACGTAAAATCGGTCAAAGTTAAGGTAAATGAACTTGAATTGATAATTGTGCCGCATAAATACTTTATATGTCAAGCTTAAATATGTGTAAATAAACTTAATTACGTTTTGTTTCATTGTAGTCTGAAGCGCTGGTGAAAAATGTGTTTCCAGAAAAGGTCGTTGTGTTAAACGATATTCTCGAAACTTATTTTACTCTAAAGGATCCTTCAGTTTTGCATCAAGAGTTAAATATTCCGGTTCCTGATCCTTTAGCCATCTCAAGGTGAGATTTATGACTCTTCATTAAAATTAATTACACATTAATATTGCAAACTAACTAAGGAGGTTTGTTCTTAATCAATGTTTATTCATAATCAGGGGCTTGAACAACAGTCATGGACATGATGATTCGATTGGAAACAAGAAAAGAAAGCTTGGAAAAGACGGTAACTTTGAAGTAATTAATCATGAAGATGGTTATGGATCTGTTCAGGGAACGAAGGTTTTGGCTATTACAAGTGGCCCGGTAAACTCCAACCTCAACATTACGAAACTTATTGATATTGTCAAGCCGCACATTCGACAACTTGTCGAAGATACGAATTTGGTAAGCTAATTAAAATAACAATATAAATATTTGAGCAAAATTTAATTTTTTAAGAGTTTAATTTCTTAATTATTTTAAAATTATAGTTGAAAATGTGGATCACATTTCTCATTCCAAAAATCGAAGATGGAAACAATTTTGGAGTTTCCATTCAAGAAGATACGCTCGGGGAAATTCGAACCGTTGAAGCAGAAGCGGCAACTTTTTATGAACAAATCAGCCGTTACTTTATCACAAGGGGCAAAATTATCTCAAAGGTAAAAATAAATTTTATAGATAATTTAATTACTTTTAATTTTCTTTTAACTGATTAAAATATTTAATTTTTCCAGGTGGCCAAATACCCCCACATTGAGGATTACAGGAAACTCATCAATGAGTTGGATGAAAAGGAATTTTTGAGCCTTAAAATTGTCCTTTCGGAAGTTCGAAATCATTATGCCTCGATGTATGACCTTATTACGAAGAACTTTGAGAAAATTATTCGGCCAAGGACGTCAAACGCGGAAAATCTTTACTAACATACAATTATCATTAGGATGAACATAAATTCTCCGAAGTTGCGTATTCAAAATGCGACGCATTTCTTTATTTTTCCTTCAGAGACTATGTTCGATTAAATTAAAAAATTGACTCTTTTGATAATGTTTTGAAAATATAGGACTCCCTTTAATATCACCAGAATTTAAGATAATTTTAATAATATTTCGAATAATTAATTTTAGAGGCTCAAATTACTTTTAAAGTTATTGGCTTCACACTTTATAATGTAAGCATTTTTTAATTGAGTTTGACTCTTAAGTTAGGATTCCATTAATTTTATTATAAAAGTTTAATTACTTAAAAATGCTTTTTCTCAAATAAAATCAATTACTTCATTTTACCAAATGTTTTTACTTGTCCTCATCTCATCATCATTTTAATTCATATCCACAAATGCATCACTTTTTATTAAATCGCCAATAAATGAGTGAAGATACAATACTGTGTAATTCTGTAAATTTATTAGGGCTTCTGGAATTTGATTCATAGTAAAACAAACTTTGGTTTATATGTTACTAATATTACTGAATACCTAAGTAAGGATGTATTTAATATGGCACTTTCACAAACAAAAGTTTGCTAATTATTAACTTCTAATATAACGAATTAGTTTTAAGATAGTTGGCAATTAGACGAAACCTTTCATAAATTACACACCGAGCGATTATTGAAATTAATACATCTGGATTGATAAAATTCCAGTAAAATTCACCTTAAGTTATTGCAGCTTTCAATTCCCTCTCATTTAAGACCTTCACTTGTCTATCTCTCAACAAGGCAAAAGATCTCAACTTTATTAATCGACAATTGAATGAGCTTTTAAACACTATTCTACTAAGTCTGAAAATAACATACCTAATAAATATTAAAAATCCGTCAAAATAATAATTAACACGCGTTTTTAAACAACGCATGAAAAAAGTAAGTATTTAACATTGCAAAAAGTACAGGTTTAATTAAATTATATAAATAGTCGCATTTGACTTTTAACCCTCACCCAACTTCAAAACCGAGTTTACATTTTACACATTTATTACAAACAGTTTCACACAATACGCATGTTTGTGATATGTTCTAAGTTTAATTAGCATTTACTAGCAGTTTAACGACAACAAGAGCACTTTTAATAACTTATTAATGAATTTAATAACTTCATTGATTAATACGCAGCATCTTTCCTACAAGATAAAATTGCCATCATCTTAATTTCGTAAAAATGTTTTGTAGTACATATTATATAAAATGTAAGTAAAAATTCCGACGGATAAGATTTAATATTATGTGTAAACTATCAAGTTCCTTATCTAGTTAGTACCTAGTTATAATAAAATAGAAACGCTTGTGTCTGTCAAAGGTGTACACACACACACCACTCCAATCATGGTTAATATCAAATTACAAGATGAATCAATTAATACTTTAAAAGGCGTTCATTAAAAGGTCATAATACAAACAATTAATAGACAAAATACTCTTTGAGAGCTTATCCTCCCTCATATTTCCGTATATAATAGAAAGTTCAACACAAATAATATAAACTCCATTCTCATTAAATATAAAGGTACAGTAATGTAAATCAAGTTAATATATCTTCAATTTAAATAATATATATAACATTGAATAATCATAATTAATAACAATAACGTAACACAGGTGGGTCAATTTATTCTCCTTTTCTCCTTCAGACATTGCAAGAGCCGTTAACTATATAACAATAACCTAACCATATCTCATCGCCACGCCCAAAGTTCGGAACGTTCCCCTTAAGTATTTATCAAACATTTAATTTATTCTTGATTGAATTTAGTGAAATTTTAATCATAATCTATGAATTATTGCATTAAAACACGGTCATCCTATTTGAACGTTATTTATGAGGACGAATATTAAGAATATAAATGCTTATTGAATTTAATCCAACTAAAAACTATCATAATTCCTAGTTGAATACATTGAATGAATTTTATATATTAAATTATTCAACTTCAAGTTCGTTTTTACACACATATTCTCCGACAAGTAATTTATTCTAAACTTATTAGCTATTTTATTGTAAATGTGATTATGTATTGTAGTAATGCAGTTTTAAAATGTATCAGTTTTAATTCATGAGTATGAAGTTTTAATAGGAAATTTTCTACCTTGCTCACTTTTCAAAAGTGATTCTAAATTATTTGTATACGAGGCTCGTTCCATAGATAGGTGGACTGGTTCAACCCACCGTAACTTTTAAACCCGTCGATGAAATAGCCTGAAAAGTTTATGGTTTCAACTCATATATACGATTACTAAATTCAGAAAAATTTCAACTTGGTATATCTCGAGAACCCATTAAACAATTCCTTTGAAAAATTAAGAAAATTCATTGAATATTTAAAAAGTTATTAACTAATGAATGGGGAAAAGGAGAAAGAATAAAATAGTAAAAAAATAATTAAAATAATTTCACTCATTTTTAACTAGGAGTAATTCAGAAATTCTGTATATGATTTTCATGAAAATTACAAGATTTAGTAATCATATATATGAGTTAAAACCATAAAAATTTCAGGCAATTTCATCGGCGGGTTTAAAAGTTACGGAGGGTTGAACAAGTCCACCTATTAATGGAATGAGCCTCGTATTCAAGTTTTAAAATTGAATATGATGTATGCTAATACAGTAGTAATCATTTTATATTAGCAAAGGGCTTGTCAGTCCAAAAATTACATACATTCCCATTTATGTAAATAGTCATTTTAAAAGACGAACTTTTTCCATTATATGAGCGGTATGGAATTCCATATAAAGATTATATCTTTTTTAGTAAAAATGTTAATTCTAGGTACACAAACTTATACAAATCGTTACACCTAAAACTACACGTGTGTGTATCTTCACGTTGTCTCGTAGCTTCTAGCTATGCATTAGGTAAACAAAATATTGGTTGTTGTTTGAAGACAAAAAGTTCATAGTTCTTTGAGGAGAGTTGATTTGGCCGTTTTTAACTTATCAAGTCTCTTCTGAAGATGCGAATTCGTCGTCTCAACTTCATCCAATTTTGATTGAGCTTCCCGAAGCTAAAACCAATTATCATTATATGATTTGTATAGATCAATAAAAAGATCATAAGCTATAATTTGTAGCTTGTTAAATACGCTCAATGCTAACAAGTTTAAATTGATTAGTTTAATTTAGCGAAGAAAAAATATAATGTACTTCTCTTTGCAGCTTCCGCTTTTCGAGTTTTAAATCGTCTTCTCTTGATTCTGCTTCGTCTGAAGTTTGTTTAAATCGAACCACTTGGCTATCTAACCTCGCAACCTTGTAATTTAAAATAATAAAATGTCATTTTTGTGGTTAAAATTGAAGCTTAAGTTAAAAATTGTCAAGTGTAAGCAAGAAAAATATATAAAACTCACATTGGCCTGCAATGTCGCAATTTCTTGTTCATACTTTTGGAGTTTAAAGCGATAGTCAGCCATTTGCTTGTTAGCTTCACCTTTAAATTGAGTAAATAAAAAAGTGATTAATTTTGATTCAAAAACCTTTTATGATATATATTGTATTTAGACATGAAATGGAAAGATTGGACCCTTGAAAGCGAAACATTTGTGTTGATTAAACTATAGTTTATATATTTTTGTCTGATTATTAAATTAAGGTCATTTCAATTAATAAAAACATTAGTTAGCATTGCTTTTCAAACCAATAATTGTAAAGAAAATGAGTCACGCAATGTTATTTTCAATTAACATTTGATTATACTAAGCAAATTGGATAAATTGCTTGATTCAAACGATATTGATTTAATGGTGAAAACAAATGTTTCATTTTAGTTCATTCTTTCCCAATTAGTTCTTTAGAATTCTTTAGTTCAAGTAGTCACACAAAAAGCCCAAAAACAAGTTTAAGAAATATAGTAATAATGTTAAAAGGTTAGTAAAGTAAGTGTCTCACGTTGCTGACTCTCAAGATGCTCACCCTCGGGTCCGTTCATGTAGTGATTGGAATTACCGATGTTGTTGTGACCTCCAGAATGATCCCCTTTGGAGTGATTGTGATTTCTCTCTTCCTCCAAATCAAGTTTGAGCCGTCGAATCTCGTCTAAGAGTTCATTCTTTTCTTCTAATACCCGCTTTAACCTCATGTCTAATTGACCATTAAAATACATTAAATGTTTACAACCACTTTTTAACTCGTTGGCATAAAAAATATGGAGGATTCTCCTCAACTCACCGAGTGATCCCTTCCCAAGAGTTGACAATATCTGAGCGGATTGCTGAGTAACTAAGTTCCGCTGTATCCTCGTTTCTCTCTCGCCATTTCCTAAATCAACTTCAACTTCGCTTTCTACAACGACTAGACCGTATTCCTTAAATTTTAAAAATTACAAAATTATATTTTGAAATGTGATGATATTAAAATACAAAAGTTATTCATAATTAATGTATATTTAATTTTTTGGTTACTTTAATCATTTCATCTCTTTCTTGAAGTTGAGATTTGTAATATTCTAGCTCGTCCTTGAGAGTGTTCGACACTCTCTTCAGATTCTCAAAGTCTCTACATTTATCTCGATGCTCTCTGGATAGCTGGGAAAGAGATTCTTCAAGGTCTTCAATTTTATCCTTCAGCAATTCAACATTATAGGTTAAAGAGGACTTTTCGTTGTCTAGTTGAGCATTTTGAACCATCGACTTCCTAAACTTATCTTCTATCTCTTTCAACTCGTGCTGGAATAAAAAAAACCATTTTCCATTCAATTACATTGTTTAAAGCTATTTGATCTTCAATCAAGTCTTGACTTTACCTTCATATCTCTTATGCTAACTAGCCCATCTTCGGAAGAGTCTTCAGAGCTCCGTCGACTCGAGTGATAACTCGCAGAGCCGCCAGAATGAGGAGGCCCTCGGTGGCTTCCTAAAGCTACCCGAAAAGCCGCTTTGTTTACTACATCTGAAATCATTTAAAAATTAATTTTTATTCCAAACAATTTAGTTTGCTATTTTAACAAACAATATAAGACTCATTTGCTATTTGATAATTAAATATTGGGTTTGTCCATATATTCGTGGAACAGAATGCTTCTAACACTACTGTTACTCATTCAATCTGTTCCACGAATTTATGGACCAACCCTATAATTAAATAGTTAATTTACCTGTGCCTGTAGAATACATATCGTAATGTCTATCAGCATTTTCCTCTGACTCCTTCTGCTGCTTCTCTAATTCCTTCATTCGGATTTCACGGGCTTCAGCTCTCGCCTGACGCCTTGCAGCAAGTCGAGCTTCGGCCTAAAATTCAAAAAAATAAATAATTTAGAAAATGTAATTCCAATAAATAAACATTTAATTGTAAGATCCATTTCTTAAAAAGAGCACTAGATAAACAAATTCTTTAAGTCCCATTATTTTACTTTCAAAGAAATAAGCCTTAAGTTAAATATATTTCATATCTTTGCATACTCCTGAATATTCAATGAGTCAATTTAAAAGATGATTTTTCGTAAAATGTAAATAATTATTTTAAATTACTCCTTCTTGAACATCGTACAAGTAGTCGACAATGGAATTATCCTGACTTTGGTAGTAAACATAATTTAAAGACTTATTAAAAACTTCATCTTCATTTTCTTGGCTTGCTCCGATCCCATTTACAACACTTTCGTCTTCATCTCCATTCGAATAAATCCTCCCATTAACTTCAACAGCATTTGAACTTTCAAGTAAAGAATTCTCTTCATTTTCAATTTCTTCTTCTTGTATCACAACATTGGTTTGGAATTCTTCAGAATCACTAACAATAAGTTCATCATCTTCACCAATTTCTTCTTGGCTTCCTTCACCTTCTTTGATTTCGCATATTGTCACTTCAACATCATTTTCTAATACTTGACTATTCTCAATTAGATTATCTACAGGAACATCAAGTTCAAGACTATCAATCAAATTACTAACATTCTCAACTAATGAGGATTCAACCTTAGATTCACAATCCGACAATGAAATTAAATCTTCACAGACAGTTGAACCGAAAGTTGACTTAATCTCAGCCTTTCCAATAGCAGGGATTTCATCACCAGGAGCAGACCCATCAGCTGGGATCTCTGCTAATGAAGTGTCAATAACATTTTTAACTTCAGACACTCGACTCCCGTCTGATCCGATTTGATAAAGCTCCTCTTCTGGATGAAGAGAAAAACTCGTATTATTTGGCTCATTATCAGAAGGTAAAGTGGTAGAGTCGTGGAGCAGAGTCACTTCAACATCCTCTTCTTCAGGAAGAATTAAATGGTTCGTCCTGAGATTTAAATCCTCATTATTCATTTCGAGAGTTGGACCTGCGAGGGGCAGACCTCCTCCTTCTGACGAATTAATCACGACTTGGTGATTCAAAAATTCCCATGCTGCCTCCTCGGTACTTGTAATGGACCCAGCGGCAGACAGAGCTCGATTCGACCCATCATCGCTCAAACTCAAATGTTGATCTTCTCGGGCATCAGACCAAATCTCTTCTGAACCTGTCGTTCCAGTCCCCTCTGTATTCATCTCCTCCTCAGCTTCTTCAAATTCATCTTCCTCTGCGGGTTTGCTCAGAACTTCCTCGCCCACACCACCACCGGGCTCAACTCGTTCCTCACTCGGATTCTGCTCTTGTAAATTGACTCCGCTGGTGGCTCCAACCAATTTATTTTCTAGTTCTTCTTTCCTTGTACAAATCATCGTCTCCTGCTGAATGAACTTCTCTGGAGTCTCACTGATTCCCTCTTCCATTTTGATGCCTCCTTATAATAAATTAAATTGGCACACTAATCACAACAACACGATAAAAAACAAATTGGATCTTTTCTAATAATGCAAACGTATAATCAGTTTATTCTATTTTAATGCAAGATATCTTATAACTTTCAGCTCAGTAAATAATCTTGACAGGAAATTGTGCAATTTTTTTTGTTCCTTTCCTCTATAAAGACCAAGTTAAGAGTGACGAAGGGGAATCATAAAATAATATTTAACATTGAGCCATTAAAATAAAATTCACATAATCTCCCATTGAGAGAGTGAACAATTAGTCACGGTTTTAATATCTCTTGTGCACCAAGAGAGAGATTTCACACGACTGTTTGGCGAGAAGAAAGAAATAAAAGAACTCAATTATTCCCCCCTCCCTCTTGTCCCCGTTGAATAACAAATAGAGATATCTAAATTCACCAACAACTCTCAGTCACTCAATGCAGAATAATTATGATATGAGGTGAACAGGAGTCCCAGAGGTAGTAGAGTACACTCGCTAATACTCATCATTGCGAAATCTCTTTTTAATGAAGAGATTCCTATTCCAGATTCCAGCACGCCTCCTCCTCTCTCTCTCGTCACACAAATTGTATTTACGTAGCTGGTGAGGAAGGTTTTATATTCAATTCTCTCCTGAGTCACTCACAAGGATTCTCCTCGCCACCAAAAGTGAACACAGGTCTTTAAACATTCAGAGAATGCTCAGGTGCATTAAAAGGCAATTTCGGTCAACATTATCCAGGTGGATCGCGCTAAGAAAATCCTAATGGATTCGAGTTTAAACAAATAGTCGACGACCGTCAACACGACTTGGCACTACACAATTCAAATCCTCAGTCACAGTCAAAGATTATTCACTAAATAGTCACTTCACTAAAAGTCATACACTAGTCAAACCCTTTGCACACACTCCGGAAATATTAAAAAGGTAAGAATATAATAAGAAAATACAGCATAATGTAAATTGACAAGGCAGAAAATAAGGAAAACCGAGTCTTGAACCAAGTGAAAACCATTTCCAAACTTGTGCCTAACGAAGGAACAAGGCAGAAAAGAAGAGGGAAGAGAATAATGGAGAACTCTGGAGCCTCATTGGCGACACGAAACTAGTGGAGAAATCAGTGGAAAACCAGTCAAATATCTCCTCTTGTGTATTTTCGTCTTTGGTCGGCTTCAGTAGCCAGAGGTTAGCACTTTTGGGTCTTTTGAATTATCAAGGGCCTTCCCAAATGCCTTCAAGGAACACTTTATACAGAGGTGTAGCGTGTAGCACCAGGGAACTCACTTTCAGAGAAGGTAAGATAAATTCCCTTTTAACCATCTGGCCTTCTTACTTTTCAACGCGGCCAAGAAGAGGAAATGAGAAGAAACGGTTGTGTTATATTCCTCAAATAAGTTTTGTGAGTCTAAACTTGTACTTTTGAAACTTGAACTTATTATATTTAATTAATGGTAAAGGTATAATGAGTACAAGTTTTTAAGATATAAGGAAGATTCAATACTTTATAAATATTTAAAATTTTGCCTCCTAGCTTTCATATATATTGTAAGAAATATACTTTTTTACAAATACAATACTTGTGTATATATAGGTAAAAGATATACAAACTACATGAATTATTCATTTAAAAATATACTGAATACTGACAAAGAGTGTTCATGAGTTTAATTAAAGTTCTTTTTATGTGCGAGCAGGGATTATTTTTGTTCTAGAATAAAGAATGGCCCAAAGAGGAATAAACTGAAGTAGGTTTGTATGAGCCATCATACATGAAATAAATTAGCAAAACACAAAATTGCGAGAACGTTCGCTAAAATAGCACAGAGAATAAGGAAAGATTTAACCATTAATTCTCATATTTATGAGTTGAAGATCTAATTTTTAATTTTCTTCATTGTGAATTCATTGAAGAGCCAAGAAAATTAATCGAGTGTTATTAATTTTGGTTATTTTCGTAAACTTCATTTAAAACAACTTGAAAGAAACCAATGTTTATTGCTTATAAGCTATCAAGCGGAACATAAGCTAATAATAATATTCCCTTTATTATCAAAGTAAACAAACTTTTGCCGGATATTGGCTCGGGTCTGTTGGTTCAAAAAACCCAAGCTAATAAGAGAAAACTCAATATAAGTAGGTAGACATTGTAGGTGTTAAATCCCTTTAGTGTTAGTATATCGACACTTCTCTGGCGTTATAATTTATTTATAAGTTTTTTGCCAATTTAACACCTAACACCAATTAACTTCACATAATCTTCTGTTTAACTTGGCTATACAGAATATATAGAAGTATCAATTTACTTAAAATTGATTAAAACCTAAATTCAATTACATACAACACAAAGGAAAAGAATAATGTGGCCATACAAGATGAAAGTAAAGAGAAATCATTTAATTCTTACCCTTGCCAGAGTCAACTGATCCTCATGATTAAGCAAGGAAAAATGATTATTCGGCTTATTCACTCTCTTCCTCACAATCTCACTTTTAAAAATGCCCTCAACACGAATTTCCTTCGTAATAAACTTGAGTTCCTCCCCCCGTTGGACCAAATTCACTTCCGAGCCTCCATTGAGCAACGCGTTGTTGATCAAAGTGCTCGTGGAGGACACAATGAAGTTTGAAGTATTGGTCGAGTTGAGGACAATGTCATTCCGACTCCTTCGTTGAGTCTCTTGGCCCTCCGAGTTCCAATTGTAGGCCGAGACATTTTTGGCCAATTCAGTCACAGGCCGAAAGAGTTCATCCCTCTCACTCGACCCCAAATGATGATGATGGAAATGGGGGATTCTGTCAATGCTCCCACTCCGACTCTCCGCCCTTGACTGATTCCCTGACGAGCTTCGACTTGGACTCGTGAAGGGAAAAGACCTCCCTTGGGGATTCTCAAGAGACAAAATCTGACAAGGAGTCTGAGAAGAAAACTCTGGGTCTGCACTCAAACAACGAATCTTGGCCCCTCCAGAAAAAGTCCTTTGATACTTCTTGTGTGTAGCGTAGGGGCGAGGGAGGCCTGGAAGGATGAAACTCTGTTGTTGTTGGTGGTGCTTCTGTTGGCGGAATCCCCACAGCGAACCTTGGTGGTTCGCTAAATCGAAGAGGCTGGAAGCTCGAAACTCTCCAGTGGAACACTTGAAAGCCGAGCCAGACAAAAGGGACAAATTGAAGGGCCTCTCGCTCGATGAGCTCCGACCCCTTTTGTCCGACCACGTGGAGAGGTTTTCCAAGTCAGAGGAAGAACCATAACCTGCTGAAATCTTCCGACTCTTCGTCTCCTGATTGTTCGCAATGAGGGAGAGGGATGTGCTGGGATCAAATCCTCCAGGTTCGAGACTCTTCACACTCTCACGCCTCGAACAAGAAGCCGAGAGGTCGAGGAGGGAGCTCTGAATGCTCTCGCAGCTATTTTGCCTCGAGTATTTCTGCCGGAGTCGAAACCGGTCTGAACGGTAGTTCTTCACGTATAAGACCGAAGAACTCAAAACATCCGTCATGATTCCGATGATTGACAAGGGAGCCTCAATGAAGTGCGAGTAAATTTATCTTTAAGGTCCCTCCTGACCCCTTAAGAAAACACACCAAACTGGGCAAACACGCACTTAATTTATGTATTTTTTGAAAAAAGAGCTAAAGAGCCTCCACACGCTCTCGCTCCTGGCCTTGCTCTTACGGAGAGTTGAAATTGAAAGAGAAGGCGAGATTTCCGATTCCAACAACTTTCCTTTTCCACTCTCCATGGACGGAAATAAACGGGACGAGAATAAAAAGAGTAAATTCGGCTCTGACTGGAGACTTCATCAGGAGGAGATGCATATGAACTTATAAGCATATCCAGAATGTATCCCGGATATTACCATGTACTAATATAAGGGATATTATATTGCTCTTGATGGAATGTATAAGGCATTTGAATTACCCGTATACATATACGGAAGTTAATAATACGGAGGAGTAGGAGTATATATTACACAACATATAGTCTTTTTGCATCTTGTATTATAGGAAAAAAGATCAGAGAGTCGAGTTTTCATAAGGATATAACAGCTGCAGTGCAGAATGATTTTCAAACCTCTCGATTCTCCTATTACATCATATGGAAAAGAAGGAGAATATATAAATGAGTTGTGAGAAAGATCGGCAAGATAAACTGCTAAATATTTAAAGCTAAAAAATATATTATAGCGAGTGTAAACATGTCTATAGAGATCTCAATTCCGTTTTTTCTACCCACATCCACTCATCCCTGATTCCGAGATCGAGTTGAACCTTTGAAAATAAATGCAACCGGCGATTTCATACCCAGGAATGCCAAACATAAAAAAGGATAATGCGCTTCATTCTTTTCATTGCCTTATTTAAAAAACTGGAAGCTCAGCGCGTTTCCTCCCCACACATCCTCAAGTTCTTCTAATAATAATGCGATCAAGAACTTGGGTCTTCAAACAGGATCTCTTTGAGAAAACCACAGAGACCGAAGACACACACCTCTCTCAGTCTTGAAGATAAATGTCAACCATAACGATCCTGGATCTCACACACGGGTCTTGGGAGAGAGTAGGCGGAATTTCTCTCACAGATTCACAGTGCAGTACTAGTAGTCCCTCAGCCCATGGGAGTGATTTACAAATTGCGTTTTATAATTTTTAAGGAAAATTTAGTCGGCTATTTAATTTAATCACATTGCGAAACCGATTGCCAATTTCTATAAATAAGGAGCAATCTCATTAAAAGGAACATCAAAGAGGACATAGAGAAAGTGAACGGATAAACTGTGAGTGATTATTCGTAGAGCGTAAAAAATTATTTTTCCTCATTAAAGAGGAGTCTTGAAATGAACCATCTTCGTTTAAATTGAACGATCACACTTTACATTATTATTAAAGTGGTGTTTTACTTATTGATCTAAATTAGTTTACCATTGATGGCCAACACAGAGTTAAATAATAGACAATAAAGTGAAAAGATCATTTATAATTCCCAATGAGAGTTGATGATATTACAACGTAGCTAATTTTATACTTGCCAGTGAACGTCAATTTTTAAAGATTTTTTATTCCAATGAAGAAAATTAATTTTTCCCAAAACTCAAACTGAATTTTATATTAAATAACATGAATTGTAATTGATTGAAAGGTTCAAAATTGATTCTATGATTCTATTTAGATTAAAGTCAGAAAACATCGAACCACAATGGTTTAAAATTATTTGTAGCGTATATACGCTGTGCTCTGGTATATATAGAACGAAATGTAATAGAATATTCTTCAATTTTTTGACTTGTCAATCTCAATTTACAATATTTCACATATGTTATTATAAAACTAAATTTTTATTCATTCGAGCTCGATCGTTCATAACATACATAATAAAATATGAATGAATCATAATTTGTTGATATTTATGTACAAAAAGAGAAATGACGACACGACGAAAGTATTTAAAAAGTGACTTTCCTATCGGCGATTGTTTGATTAAACTACCTATAACCGAAAAAAACTTGATTTTAAACAAGATTCGATTCTTAATAAATTAAACTATTTATTTTATATTCCTAGTTTTTCCTGTAATTCCAACAACTCCCTTAATGGTGAATAACGTAAATGATTAAAAACTCATTAATCATTCATCTCGTAGTTATTATAAAATTATTCATAAACTTCTAGTTCCAAAACTAAGTATAATCTTAAATTTAGTTAAAATAAGTATCTTGATTTTAATTATTCTTTTTAACTCTAATAGAACCCCTTCAAAATGTCACAGCTCCTGTTTCCTGCTGATCTGATTCCATTTTGCGAATCATCGTCGAACGTTCAAATTGTAAAGTTTCCCAATAATTAGAAACTTGGTAAGTAAATGAGCATAGTCAACACATGATGGATAGCACGGGAACCGAGATAATTTTGTTTAATAAACATTAATAAAAGATAACCGAATTGTTGACAAATGATAAGGGAATGTTACCTCTTTAGCAATTTGGTCGAGCGCTTGATCCTCTGCAGAGAAATGTGTTTTATTGACAACTCGTCTTCGGCTTCCAATGTTTCCCACATTATTGTTCTCTTTCCCATCAGTCCGATCCATTACTCGCGTAATGAAGTTCAATTAACTTCACTTCACCTCTTCCCAATCGGGTCCTTCCCCATTCTTGCCCTTTTACATCCTTAAATAATGTTGAATGAAGGAAATCTCTCCATTTTTATCGAGTTTCGAGAGCCCCCGGACAGAGCTGTAGAAAACTCTCCTTTGGGCCCAGATCCTCTTGACTTCCGCTCACTGAGCGACGCCACTGGCTCCTCATTCCAAGACTCTCCTCTCCATGCTGCCTCTCGCCAATCCCTTCGCCCCACACCCGTTCATTTTCATTATCATCTCACCTTCGTATCTTTAATCACATCTCTCGCTTATATCCCATCTCATGCCATCCACATCCTATAATTCAATTCATAAGATGTATAAATAACAAAATATTTTCATCTATTTTTTATTCCAATAATAAAATAGTTCTGAATCTGAAGTAATAGTTATTTTTATACAAAAAATGAGAATTTGATGAGAAATAATTGAAATGAATAAACATTTATGAATCAGTCAAATATGTTTTATTGTAATATTATTCAAATACGTATGATTTATGGATAACTTAGCAATAATGATTTTTTGAAGTTATTTTGTGATAGTAAATCTATTTTTTCATTAAATAAATTTTTACGGCATCAAAACTTAAGTATAGGTGTAAATGACTATTGCACAATGTGATATCTGATATTATATAGCATACTTTATATCTAAATTCATATCGGAAGTAAGACTTTATCTTGACTTGATCCTCATAGCTTGTTCCACTATATCTTTTTCTAATAGTGTTACAGTTTTAGGGGGAATAATCAGACCTGCAACTGATCTTTTTTCTGAATTCAAGAAGTTAAAGGTAGCACAAGCTTGATCGGAAGGAAGTAATTCGAAGGAGTATTTCCGCTTTCGAAGTTCGTTTCTCACTTCGGCAGGGAAGATATTTTGAATATTTCTTCGATCTTCCAGACCAAAAACGAGTATATCTGATAAATAAATTGTTTATGAGTAAAAGTCGTAAAAATACTTAATTTAAAAGGTTGCATTTGTGTGAATTATTTAAAGGGAACATATATTATTAAAAATTAAAAAGTATATTTTATAATACATTTTTATTAAATGATAAGTCTTTTAACTTTTTATTTAGGAGTAATTGTTATTATAAATATTATTGTTAGTTTATTAATTTATTTACCTATTTTTGGTATTAATGTGAAAATGAGGGAGAGAGATTCAACAGAAACATATTTTGTTTCATTAACGTTCCATCCGAGAATGGTCTTGGGGAAAATAGCTATTGATCCGAGAACTGTGAATCCGTTATTTAACTTGAAGCCTTCCTATAAATTAAAATATCATGTTTAACGCACATTACAAAATACATGAAAGAAAGGAACAAAATTGCTTTTAATTTTAATAAATAATATTGTAAACTTATTCTTATTGAAATATTTAACTTTAAGTGTTCAAATTTATCAATAAATGTTTAAAACAATTATATATATATTAGAATCTTTAGTGAAAATAACGAACTTACAGTACTAAAAGCATTTATCATCAGAGGAGCGTCAGATTCTGAATTGAGTATTGTAACTGAAGTCTTTCCATCACCTTCATAGCTACCACCTCCACTATGAAATTGAGCTCGACAATAGCAGTTGTTTACAGGATACAATGAACAAACTTTCGAATTAAATTTTAAAAGGCTTGATGAAACATTTCTTAATAACGCCATTTCAGTTTTGACAAATATCTGTAAATTTAAATAAAAAATGGAATTTGATTTTGTAAATGATTAAATCATTCAATAGACACTGAATAAGTTATACAAATAGAAATGCTGAACATTTTATTACCTTTCTCTCACAATCGATCAAATTAATTATGCATAACTTAAATGAAACTTATTAGTAAATTGAGAAATGCAATGTCAAATAATAATACTACCAAATAAAGTTTGTTCAACAAACAGAACCTCAATAAAGTTTTGAGAACTGAACTTTGAATTTCTTTCATGCTAGACATAATTTAGCTTGCGTGCAAACTTGAACACTTGAGCAAAAAATTGATATTTTATTCATGTAAATGGTGTTGGATTTTATGCATTTTAATTTAAAAGTTTTAATACAAACATAATAGATGTATGAGATTGATAAAAATTATGTTTAAAGAATGAAGTTAGGAATCGATCATATTAACATGTAGACTTTGTTTGCAATTACTTTAATGTCTTTAATAATCCAGAAAATTATTAAATATTAGAAAAATTAAAACAATTAAAATTTATTTAGTCAATGAATCAACAACAAAATTGGGCTTATTATAGCATAAAGAAAACTAAATTTAATATAAATAAAAATCAATGTACAATAAATAATAACTGAAATCTTTCAACAAAATCAGTACAATAATTCGAATGATCTCCTTGAGTGAATGAACATTTATGAAATTATGATGAATTCGAGCAAAGTTAATGAGTAAAATAATTATAAATAGAAAATAATTTATATACCTTATATTTCCATATTTTTAGTTCTATATCATTCTATATAGTTCTAAAGATAATTTAATTAACTCTGGACAGTCAAACTACACAATTAACTATAAAACATAAGAAGAGACAAAGTCCTAAAGAAGCAATATTAACATGTCACTTATTTTAAACTTAATGGCTTATAAGAGCGATATTTCTAAATATTATAGCGGAGCCATTCTGTGATACCAAAATCTTGCACGATAATCATCCGAACAAGTGAGAAAACCAGGAATGACACTCGCGTGGACAATTTTCCTTATTGGTCCATTATGACCTAAATTGAATAAAATTAAACATTTCCATTCAATCATTTTGTTTATTTTTTAATGAATAGAAATCAATTATAATATTTTAAAATGAAATGAAATACCAAGCGAAAGTAGGGTCTGCCTGGAGGCTGTTCGCGCATCCCAAGCGCAAAGTGAGATCGTTGCTTCATCTGGGTAAATAACAAATTCTTCCGTGTGATTGAAGCAGGCCTGAGTTATAAAGTCTTGTTTTCCTGTCGCTCCAGCCCCTGTGTACGCAATTAAACTCCGATTCGTCGTCAACTCCCAAAGTTTCACAAGTGAATCTTTTCCCGAAGTTAGAAGATACTGAAAATCAATAATTAATTTTACATAGCATTTAAAGAAGTTTAAAAATCTTTATTAGCAAAATATTAAACCTTATTATTTCTCGTAAACGCCACTGAGCCAATTTGAGTGGAATCATGAGCAACCCAGGTGGTTATACAACGGCTTGAAACTCCATCCCACAATTTGATCTTTCCATCAGTAGATGCAGAAGCATACATTTTCCCATCTGAAGACCAACTGGAAATAAATAAATGTTATTTTAAAGACTATGATTTCAATCAAACATGATTAAGATAATTCAATAAATATAAACTCAATAAAAAATTTACGCTAAAGATGTGATTTCGCCTTCGTGGTTTGCGCTAGGAATTGCCCCTACATAGCATTGAGAAGTATTAATATCATAAGTACGAATTGTTGGCTGACGAGTTCCAACAATCAAAAAATCTCCTGTTGGATGAATTGCAATGGCTTGCACTTGAGATGATTCCTAAATTCATATTCATAAATAAATCCCATTAGAATATTAACTACATCAAATTATACGATTAAAATCCATAACTTATCATAAAGTAGAATTTAAAAATACAAATACTTAATAACGAATTCTTACATTTATCACTCGATAAGCTTTTTTAACAGAAGTCCGACTATAGTCAAATAGCCTAACGGTCAAATCTCTACTTCCCGAAACAAGGATTTGCTCTTTTGGATGAAACTCCAGACAAGTAACTTCATCCTGGTGATCATAAAGGGTTCTGATCACTGGATGACCCTGAGGTTCTGAAGTATCCATGTCAGAGGATTTAGCCAACATTCGTTCAACGCTCAAAACCTAAATTTAAACAATTAGTTATTGATTAATGCAATATTATAAAAAATAATGAAATCATCAATAATTTTGAATTGGGTATCTTATTAAGAATTTTATGGAAGTATCAGCCTTTATGGAAGTATCAGCGCTTCCAGTGCAAACAAGTTGTCCATCGGAGCTAATGGCTCCAGCTCTGCATGGTCCTTTGTGAGCCGTCACATAAACAGTCTCATAAAGAGCAGGCTCAGCAGCCTGGACCGCTGCTTCATTAATACTCTCAAGGTCCAATCCAGCTCCCAAATGATCATATTTAGTTGATATGCTCGTAAGTTTGGCTCCTTGACCTTTTAAATACAATTAAAAAAAGCAAGATAAGTAATCTATTGTTGATTAAATAATCAAAACCAAATTATGGAAATATTAAATATTAAGGTCTTAAAAATATTAAGATATTTGACATTTCGGTTAGCTTTAGGCTGGGGCGAGTAAATGAGACTTTCAAACCTAACCTAATTCCGTATAAATGAATGTCGCTAGACATGGACGGAATCTCATTTAACCTGCGACTAATATAGCGATAAACTAGTTACTCCCAGCAACCTAAATCTAACCGGCATTTCTTACTCTTTTGTTCCTGTTCAAGACCAAGGGTTATTAGATGGACAAGTCGATCAGAAGGAGGACAAGGAGAATCTGGATGGGTTTGATTAATCATTTGAGCCGCGATTTGCTGAAAGCCATCATAGAAGAGCTGGCTAAATATCAAATAGAAATATTAATTTTTATACATTTCATTCATTTCATATCCCTAATTCTTCATAAATTATTTAATTGTTATAATAAATTAAATTTTATCGAAGCCGGCTCTTACCTGATGATTAACTTGTGAACCATTTCACGAACTTTGACTTTATTTTTTGCGTCTACAGACATTTCTGCAGCTGTGGCTTCTTTTTCCTTCATATTGGTTTAATGTTTGAATTTTAACCACAGATAAAATTAAGTTTCTTGTGAGTTTTATAATAAATTCTACTTGAAAACATTAACCAATTTTAATGCTTATCTTTTGCGATTGAAACATTCGCAATTTTTTGAATTTTGGTCTTTGTGAATTTTTCAATTCAAACAGATAGTGCATAGCACTTTCAACGTGTAAGCCCTGAACAGCCATCTATTTATTCGAGTCTAACCCTCAAATGTAAAAAGAAAATAGGCTCTTCTTTCTCAGTTGGCTCATGTTATTTATTTAAAGATTGAGAGTAGTTAACGAAGAATATTAATATCTCTTGATCTTATTATGCGACTTTAACTTCAAAATAAACATGACTATTTTAAGTTGTCTTAAAAATTGCAATAGTTTAGGTCAAAAATTTATCTTGAGAGCTACCGAGGGTCAACTTTCAGCTCTTAAACTTTCAAGTGAGTCGTAATGAAAATTCGAATCTAAAGTTACTCAAATAATATATTTATAGTTGATTTTATGTTTAATATAATATCTTTTTCAGCATCTGTCGTTCGGAGCGGAGGTCATGGCCCCACTACTTTTCAAATAAGACCCTCACAATATTGGTGGCAGCATTATAAGGATGATTTTCACTTCTACACTATGCTTGGACTGATTCCTGGACTCATCGTTGTTTTTATAACTAACGTGTTTATTGGTCCATCCACGATTTCAGAAATCCCAGAAGGTTACGTCCCCAAGAAATGGGAATATTATCGGGTAAAATTCATAATAGAATATCAAATATTACATTATGCATTACCATAATTTCGTTGATTTAAAAAAATATTTTTTGATATATCACCAATTTATAAATCATTTGTTTAACAACACGTTAAATTTTTAGCACCCAATCACACGATATATTGCGTATCTCAAACAAAGCAATCAGCAAGTCCATGAACGAAACATGTGGTACATCAATGAAGAAGATCAAAAAACTCGAATGAGGTGAAGACTTTTATTTTTAAAATCTATTAGCTTTTTACACCTAACTATTATTTTAAATTATTGAATTAATTCTGCTGATGATATAAAAATTAGATTAGATGACATGTTTATCTGACGGGTGTGTATATTTTTAATTTTAGACTTTTGCAATGGAAAGTGGAGCGCTTGATGAAAGAGCGAGGTGACTATCCATACTACCACGGAACAGATTCCAAGTACGCAGCCATAGGCCGAATGGAGAAGGAGGAATTGGAGATCCGTTTGAATCAAACTCAAGGAATTGAATCGCGAGGAAACGAACCTTTATATACAGATTGGAAAAAGTAAACCGATTGTCTTTGAGCACGTTCTTTTAAAATAGTCAAAATGTATAAAGTCATATATATTAGTTCTTGTTAACGACCTGAACTTGGGCTTCAATTCTGTATGAAATTGTTATTCTAATAATTAATCTAACCATATTTGATGAATCCTTCTTCAATGCGAGTAGATGAAAATAAAAGGATTTATTAGTGAAGATCTTGTGTTTTATTAACAATAAGTGGATTTCATTTTCATTGAATACATGTCTAGTAATACTGCACTAAAGATGCATACTTGTGTAAGAACATTTACTTTAAAACATAAGTTACCGTTTACATTATAAAAAGAGATTTACATTCGAGATGGTACATACATACATGTGGTTTATAACATTAATTATTAATTTACTTTTGAATTTCCATACTGAAAGTATGAAATTAATTTTTAGTGAAATGGAATTATATTGAATAGCTTTCTACTATAATGTATTTTTGATTAATATAATTATTTAACAAAGCCTGAAAGGTAGGTATGATATCATAAACTATGGTTCATAAGAAAGTATTATATTAAGTTAAAATTATTAACTTTTCTTAAACTATTGGAATCACGATTTCCAACTCAGCTCATTCTTAGAATTTGTGCAGAAGAAGTAAGAAAAGGAGTTTAAAATTCAATAAAATATTTAATAATCACAGCTATAAAACAAGGCAAATACCTTTAAGTTGACTTTTAAGTTATTTCTAACTCTTAAAGAAATAATTAAATGTGTTATACATAAAAAATTCGAACATTAGAAGTAGAAACGAGGAATTGGTCATCAAAGAATTTTGTCTCTATTACAATGTTCCCACTGAAAAGAAAAGATTTGCGTTAAATAGTAAGTGATCTTAAACTTTGGCAATAATAAACCATGAGATGAATTCGTTATATCGAAGCCGTATGGTAAAGGAATTAAGCATCATTGGAAATTACTTTAAAATATTTGCAGTCATCATCATGGAATCGGGAGCAGCTTCAATCAAATTTTGCCATGTATTTGTCGAGCTTGGAATGACAAATCCGAATTCAAAGCGCCATTCTTCGATACACTTTCCCTATTTTACCAAAAAATGCAAAGGTTTAACTTTTTTTATCTACTTACAAATTTATAACAATTGTATTTGTATTGTAGTAAATCAAAGTTAGGTTTTAATATGTTATTTTATATAGAAAATAGATTAAATTTAAGTATTAATAAGCCATATAAATTGAAAAGGTAATACAGTGTAGTTTTTATGCATATATGCTGTAATAGTGATGAAATATACCTTGAAAAACACTTTCTGTTCAATACGAAAATTTTCCATAGCCTCTACAGATGAGAAATTGATTTCGCGTGACACGGCACGACATTGGAGAATGCTTTTCGGAACGCGAGCTTCATGTTCAACTTCGGGCAAAGATCTATTTACGATCATTTCTCATTATTTCCCTTTATTCCTTTATTTTCTCAAATAAAATTAATCATAAAGCATTGATTCAGAAGGAATATATTTGAACAAATGATTAAAAACGCAACTTTTGGATAATTAATCTGAGACCCAATAGAACAGAAGGAACTTACAAATCATCTTGACTTTCCCATAATGCTTTTCCAGTATCCGAGTCCCGGAGTTTCATCCAGTTTCTATTTAGTTAAAAATTATCAATTAAGTCAGAGTTTAATTTTTATAAATTACTCATGTATAACGCAACTTACATTCGGAATCCAGAAAGAATATCTTCGGCTCTGGACGGCATATTTGGAGATACTTGCTTAAACAAGGGGTTATGCTATATAGTGGAAGTTAACAAAAAACATTAAAATGTTTGTACTGAACCTTGTCTCGAAATGATCATTAACTTTTAAATATTCATAAATATTTAATAAATATTATATTAAAATATTAAATATTAAAATAATTTACCTCGAGCAGCATGTGTAAAACCTGAGGATTGAGTTTGTAAGTCAGTGTAATCCTTTAAATTCCATTTTTCAACTTGAATATTTGCTTTTAAACAGGTCAAACCTTGAAAATGAGAATAATTAAAGATAGTTAATGTTGATAGTATATTATGAAAGTTCTAAAATCAAAAACTTAAATTCTGCGGAGAAAGTGAACATCTTGGAAAAAATTGGAATACAATATTTATTGTTTTTCTTTAAAAAATATATCAACTTCTTGCACTTACCCAATTAGTGTTACTCCAATTAAGGAGCCCCTGAATGCACTTCTATTTCTTATTAAGGAATTGAACTAAATGAGCTTGGAGTCGAGGAGCAATATAGGTTAATCGAATGGATGAAGAAATCGAACTGAACCTACTTGCCAACGAACACAGAAAGTGAGGAGAAATGCCTAGAAGAATAAAAGATAGCTTTAAGCCTTCAACTTAAGGTTTATTCATGTGTAACCATAAAGGTATAATCAAATATAGGCTAGTTTCCCTTCTTTATATGTAATTTTCTTACTTATTATACGAAGAGACGAAATTGTGGACGAGAGTTTCTTCGACTGCGCCTGTTGTTCGCTCGCCTTGCAGAGAGTTCAGTTCGTTTATGCTCTGTTGCTTATTTTCCAATTCATCGTAGATCTTCGGAGGTTTCGTTCAAAGCAAAGTGTGCAAACTCGAATTTTGCAGCTGTTTGAGTATACCTAAATTCTGGCGCTTTTAATAGGTCCTTGCATGGGCTGACGTAAATGAATCTAAGTGTGTGTAATATTATGATGTCTAACTACGTTTGATTTTTCAAAGCTCTCAATTATCAGTAAAAATTTAAAGTGAACCCTACAACTAATTCATAGCCAAGAAAAATTTCTCATTTTCACCAAATTGATAAAAAGTTTTGAGTCCAACAGATTTTGAAATTGAGGATACGGTAAGCTAATTTTTAATGTTAGTAGGATATTGTTAATTAATTTGGGATTGTAAATTTCCACACTGATGATAAATGATAAGAGTGTTTTCCTTATGGCCCAATTTAAAATGTTGATTCTTTTACAGATAGTTGGAAAATAATAATTATTGAAAAGAAGAAACAAACAAAACTGAACTTTCAACCTTTGTAAATATTCAAACGAAGTTTCATAATGGCTAATAGGGTAAATACTATATTGATTGATCTTTTTGTTTGTTTTTCGTTCTGATAGTGTGTAACAAGCTAAAAATATTTAGGATATTAGAAGATTTTCTTGATTGTAAAAATAGGTATGGATTGATTAATTAATTGCTAACCATCATTATTTACCTTTTTTATTTTATAATCTTAACATTTATACACTTGATGAATTTATCATGCTTTTTTTATTAAAGTACTAACATTCAGTTTTTTAGCAAAGTTTTCTATTTATTTAAGCTGTATTAATACGCTATAAATGTTTTAATAGTGATGAAGTGATGACAGTGGAGGTATTTTATTAGAATCAATGTACATTTTATAAGTATAGTATAGCCTTCTTTCGTATCAAGGACAAATAGTTCATTCATTTCATTACATGATGATGATGAGCGAGATGATAAAAAGTATCTTAATTTTTTCATTCCTAAAGCTTTTTTCGCCAAGTGCCCAAAAGTTTGGAGTTCTTGGGCGGAAGTTACAGACCACGTTGGGTGGAGAAAGTATTAAATGCTATTCAAACCAAAGTTGGAGAAAAAAGAATACTTATGTTGAACAGGTGCTTTTCGGACACATAGGTAATATTTTGTCTTGTTATTTTTATACATTTCGTTAATTATTTTAAAATACATGTATCTCTCAGTTGTTTGAGGACTAATATATTATTAAATATCATTCGGCGTTCTTGTTTAACATTCTCTTATTGCCCAATGAAAAGCCTAATTGAATGCTTGCTTAATTACAATGTATTTTACAGATAAACAACCATCAACAGTTTGGCCAGATCCTAATTTAGGGTGTTTAGGACCCCAAGACACCCGATTTGCACTTCCCGGCAACGTTGGTCTCAACGGATCTTTGTTGCCTAAAACTGAAGCAGCCTCCCCCGAGCAAATTGAATCAGATAGGAAGCTATTACATGCCGAGCTCAAGTTTTGGCATACTTTATGCGAATCGCCTACGAGCTACAAGCGCCAAATTGATGTACGAAATTCGCGCGTATCGTGAGATTTCTTAATTCCTTTTTCCTTCTCACATTTATTCAATTGCCAATTGGTTTCTTTTATAAAAATAACCTAGTGACGTTCCCTTCTATTCATAGGTATTGAGACAACACGAAGAAGTGGATAAAATTGAAATGGATCAATTAGCCGAAATCGAGAAAAAATTCGAGGAAGAAGGTGGAAATTTTAGATATGAGAGCGAGACTCTTGAATGCATTGCTAATGAGTGTCCGTCGCTTTTGCGTCGAGGTATTACATTCACTACTCTTATGGATGAATATGGATTAATTATGAGTCACGAAGAATTGAATGCAATTTATTTTACTAATGTATAAAAATTAATATGAGACTTTCTTGAATTGTAGAAGTAGCCCAAATGTTTAGCCTCCCGGAGATGGCTGAAAAGAAAAACGGCCCTCTTACAGCCATTACGGTCTGCCAAAAGAGTAAATTCGACATGAGTTCATGGAGTAATCTCATCGAAGACGAACGGGATCAACTTATGGAAAATGTAACTTTTAAACTTTTTAAATTCATGCATGAGCTCAAACTTTTAAAAATTTGTACTAACTAACCGGGTTTTAGTTTTTATAAATTGTTTAACATATTTGAATTTTGATTATAGTTTATCGATGTTGGGAAGGCCATTTGCATGTCTCTCCAAGGGAAAGGAATGTGGGCTGATTTCATTGACCCATCATCTGGTCGTCCGTTCTTTGGGAATTACACGAACCTCACTTTCTTTGAGACGGATGAGCGTTATCGTCATCTCGGGTTTGAAATTCTGGATCTTGGGTGTTGCAAAGTCATTTCCCATCACAAGTGGGGGACGCATGCCTTCGTTGGAACCATTTTCACGTCGGCCAACCACGATTGTAGATTTTTGGAAGAAATTCTTCAATCCACGAATGATGCTTTGTTCAACAAATCCGCAGAATCAGACTAACATTCGTATTTGACTGACAAAAAATTAGTTAATCTCGCTAACTTGAAAACTAAATATGGCACAAAGGAAATGTCTAAAATTGATGGCAATATAATATGAGATGAAATCTAAAAATTGAGAAAATGGAAATATGCTTGCATATCTTTTGTATTAAGGACATAATATTCTATGCAAGTAATATGAAGAGAATAAATATTTAATTTTCAATGAATACGATTTAGCTTATTTCATTAGCCGCATTTATTAATCAGATCATTGTTAGATTTTATTTACCATAAAATAATTTATAATAAAAGTACAAAGGAAATTGATAACTAATATTAAGATAAGGACAGGAAAAATTTATGAGGATTACAATTAAAATGATATGACATTAAATAAGAAGGATTTAATCAGATGTAAAATGAGGAGTTTAAAGTTCCATTTTTACTTGTTAAGCAAATGGCTTTCCGGAAGTGAAGCGATTGATCATGTCAAAACTTTGTTTTGGAACATCGTATGGAATTATGTGGCCAGCGTTCCTTACGAGAAGCTGCGTGAAACTCTTGGCTGTTTTTACATATCCGGCGACATCTCCAGCATATCTCCAAATTTTTCTTTCCGCTCGAGCAAACTTCTCAGCTCCAATCCAATTCAAACTTCGAACAAAATTGTCTGTTAGTGTATTCGCGACAATTATGTCTAATTGGCCACTGTAGATCAGAACTTTGTATTGAGTCGAGTTGAGCAATTCCTCTATCAGGGGTTTCACTGATTGGTACATGTCTTCTCTGAGAAACGTTTCAACCTTTAGAAAAGACATTATTATAAAGCATCATTATTAACTTAAATGATAGTTTATTATTTAGTCATGCTATTCATAATAATAATTTAGGCATATTTTAAGTGAACTCATAAGAATTTATTGGATTGAAATTGAGCTTACTTTAGTTCCTTCATCATAAGTAACATTTCCAACATGAATAGATCTAATAACAATTAAATCATTATTCATTTCATAAAGGTACTTATGATCACATCTAATATTTAAAATTAAAATACCTTCTTGTTGAGTCGAGTTGAACAAATTGAGAATAATATCCAAAACTGGGCGGCTCTTTGGAAAGGAGAAAATTGAAATAGAAGTCAAGACCCGTTGCATTTTTAAAGTAAGAAGGAATTCCGCTCAAGTCTCCGTCAAGTAAATCGTCGATCACCTATAAAGTTCAAATTCATAATTATTTTTTCACTCCCAGTAAAATACCAAGAATCACAGTTCTTCATAGATCTTAAACTTAAACCAAAACTTTAGAAAATTGAATTACAAAGTTTAAGAATTTAACCTTATAAGCATCCATGAACTGTTTATTCATTATCAAAGTTCGAGCTCGTTCTTCTTCTTTATAGAAATATTTTTTCCCTTGCAAATCGAGTAATCCAACATTGTAAAGGTATTCGCCATAATTGAGCATTGAAACGGGATCTGAGAAACCATCTCCAATAGCCATTCCTTTTAGATTGATCTTCAATGGAGGATCCTTGGCATTTTCTTTATGAATCTTGTAAGAAACGGCTGGAACATATTTTCCTTGAGAAACAAACAATTGAGATTATTATTATTTTCGAAAACTAATGTTTACATTATAATACATTAAAATATTTAGTTTAATCAATAAATCATTATATTCTAAATTGTAATTGTAAGATGAAAAAACCTGCGTATGATTCTCCAGTCATATAAAAGTCATTCGACTGATATTGAGGGAAAAGAGTGAAAAATTGAACTAAAGCGCTGTATAGATCTCTCGAAACGTCTTGCTCGTTTCTTGCATAGCCAGAATCGCTTTTGGAAAAACTGAAACCTAAATTTAAATCTTGCTGATAAAAAGACTCAAAAGTAATACCTATAGTTAAAATTGCTCAAACAGTACGAACCAGTGCCAACAGGATTGTCAAAGTAAATGACATTGTGAGTCAGAGCCCATGAAGTTGTTCTCAATGTAATGTCGTTGTTCTCATTCACAATGAACGGTCCGTTTTCCACAAAGAGTCCAAAGAGTGACGAGCCTCCGGGTCCTCCTTGCAACCAAACCAAGACAGGGGATTTCTCTGGGTTGTACTAGAATCATATTTAAATGAATTTATTGATTTCATTAAGCTTTAATAAGAGAAAGAAGACATTATTTAATGAAGAATGATATTTATAATGCAAGAAAAATAAGAATTCATGTAAAATAGTATATTGCATTATTAATAGCCAAAAGAAAACATTTAAAAAAACATTTTAAGAAAGAGTGATTGTGATTAGTGGCGGCGCCAGGCATGTGCTAAGTGTGCTGTAGCACACATGAGATTTTTGGGTTTTACACTAGTTATCAGATTTTTTTAAAATTAATGCATTAAAATATAGGAAAAGCACACTCGGGAAAAAATTCTAGCGCCGCCATTGATTGTGATTAAAATGTAAAAAGTGAATAATATCAAACTCACAGCAGCAGGGAAGAACCAAAAGAAGATATTTGAGTCGTAGGTTGCATTCACAGTTAAATATCCACTGTAGCTGATAACTTCAGTCATATTTCTCACGAGGCAGAGGTCTTGTGCCTCTTTAATTCGCCCAGCCGAAATGTAAGGCGTTAAAAAGAGCGGTTCTCCGACATTTCCCAGTGGGCTTGTTCTTTTTATTGGTTTCGGATAGATGTTCTTGTGTGAAAAGGCAAATGATGAGGAAAATAAAAATGCCAAAATGGCAAAATGAGATAAGCGAACCATCTTGGCTCTTCAGAGCTCTCTTCAACACTCAACTCACAATCCCAGACCCTTTGTTCCAAAGTCAAGTTTAGTGAGTGTGTGTGGGAGTAAGAAGTCAAAAGTCTTTAAACAACTGTCCTATGCATTGATACAGAGTTTGTAATGTTAACAAGGCATATACTTTTTACTACATTGAGCTTATTTTCATGATTAGACGAAACAGATAAGAGGTATTTACATACATGCGAAGAGATAAACAGAAGGAGTGTATAAATTATAATAGTTAAGTATAATTACTACTTATGCTAAATACATAATATACTTTCAATATTTGTTTATATTACCAACTTGTGCAGTTTATTTTTTGTATACTCCATGTCTATAAGTTATTTGATAACTTCATATCGTTTAATTTTGTGGTCATAGACCTCAGGTTTGAACACTTGTAAACTATCCTATATTTTATCTTTAAGTTTTAAAATAAATAATATTTACAAGGGTATTTGATGAGATACTCGCATTTATAAAGAATCTATGCTTCATTTCTTCTATTCTATTCGATTTGTCATCATCATCTGGATAAGTATTTATTAGAACAAGGTCAGACATAAAAATCCTATTTTTATTAGTTTATACATACTGTTACTAAATAAATGGTACGTTGCATTTCCTATCCCGAGTTTCCCTTATTTTCCACTTCATCTTAATTAAGAAACTTAGGCCCATTTCATAAAATTTTAATCAGAATTTGATTCATTATTAATAATTAATTAATTTACAAGTTATTTTGCAAAAGATAATTAAGGTAAACTTAAACTTAATTATAATTAAATTATTTAGATGCTGGCAAAACAAGGGAAAACTCGAGATAGGAAATGCAACGAACCATTTATTTAGTAACAGTGTGTACATTACAGAATGAAGAGCGAGTCGATCGAGCGGAGGAAGGAACGAATGCATTTAAATGAATTAGTGTGCTCAATAGATTTAAAAGTTCATTTGGATTGCATGCGTGTCAGAGGTTTAATTGGTGTATAAAGTCGATTTGTTGAAATGCAGGGAAAAGCTGAGATTGCGAATGCTTGAATTTTCCTTTGTTGATGCAGAGGAGTGCATAATGCAAATGTTTAGAAAACAAGTCGATGTTCGATTTGGGAAGAAAGGAAGAGAAAGGAGGGAATGGGATCATATTCTCATTTCGCCGCAAGGGTCGTCGGTCGAAGGAGACATAATTCCCCCAACAGGACTCCAATATAATATCCATATACCATATATAGCTCATAGCTATATGCATAACCTATACTTACATGAAATGTACATGCGGAAGTTAAATTGGGCCTTGGTGTATGGAATTTGTGTCTTTGGATGCCTTGATGGCTCGACCAGTGTGGGGCGCATTAAGAGCGTTTAGATTTACAAAAATATATTCTATTAGGAGGGCCGAGTGGGAGAGGATCGTCCCGGATTCGGGGATTCCTTCTCTCTCTCACTTCAAACTCAAACTCTCTCGCTCCTTCTCTTTGTTTCTCTCGAGGGCGAGGAGAAAGTCGGGGAAATTCTGCACATGCTTTCCATCCGCATGCTTTCCCCACCCGTCGGTCCTTCAAATTGGGCTCACCATCCGGGAGAATTTCCAGTCCAGATTTGCCTCACGACGCGCGCCGTCGTTCTTCTCATCCCTTCCATTCCTGGTCGAGTCTTCAAAGGTCTCTCCCGGCCCGGGTCTCGGTGACGGTGCGTGAGTGGTGTGGGATTGTGCTGAGAAATGGGCTAGCAGGGGACGGGTCGGATGGCCAAGAACGTCGCTGGGTGGCGACCAGCAACCGAGTCAAAAAAACACCAACAAGCACCAGCGGAGTACAGTCGGAAAGGCCGGAAGTGGGACCATGAGGTGGTGATGCCGTGCGGGGCGAATCTCCTCATGAACCATCACGACGAGGTTCTCGAGTCTGCATCTCGGAATCCTTTACTATGTCTCATCTGCAACAACGTGTACGAGGATCCCAGGCTCCTCTCTTGCTACCACTCTTTCTGTGCCAAATGCTTACAAGGACGAATCGGTGACACGACCAAGCTCATTTGTCCTCTCTGCGGGTAAAAATCCTCTTTTAATACATAATCTCTTCGCTCGCCTTCTATCCGTTTCTTTTTTATGCTTTTATGGTGTGCTTTCATGGTATGCTTTCTTAGTGTGTGCACACTGTAGGTCAAAAGGAAAAAAATCATACGGCCTTTGTCCCGCCATTTCATAGGTTATTTCATCATCAAATTATCATTTTCAGATTTTTATTACTCAATGTTTTCTGTTTGCTTTCTTTTGATCTGTGTGGGAATTGAAAGGGATCTTTTTCCTCAAAGCACTCATTCATCACCCCTTTGTTTCAAAAATCAAAGCGCCATTATGAATATTTGCTATATATCAAACGATTTATCATTCTTTTCACAAATATTTAATTTTTTATTCTTTTTTCGTATTGTATTTATATTTATATATATATATTTAGAATAGGTACAAATTTAAAGCGCAATAACAAATAATATAACAATAATAAACAATGAAACATCTTTTATTTATATTATTTTATGCACACATTTATTTACAAATATATCATAGAGAATATAGTTCACATGTGTGTGTGTTTTCATAAGTACGTAATGTCAGTCTATGTCTCGTTTTCATCAATTCTCATCAATTCGACCTTCTGTTTTATCTCTTTGTACTTTTGATATGCCTATTCATCGCATATATTCTCCTTTGTTCACCCAGGCGGCTCGAAGCCGTCTATAAGTATGTTCAAATGTCATTTAACCCCGTTTTTCGTCTAAAAACCTCCGATTCCGCCGCAGCCCCTCATTCATTCCTCTATCTCTCAAACCAAGATTTTCGTTCTTTGCTATTCGAGATCAATGGTATTATAAGTATAATAAGTAGTAGTGTACTCTCACCAAACCTATCATCTTTCATTTCAAAGAGAATCATAATGCTAGCAATTTTGGGCTCTCACCTCAATTCTAATCTTATGACTTGAACGGGAAAAACAGGCTTAGTGTTCAGTCAGAATTCAGACTGAGGGAAACCATACATAGAGGCTTTTGGTCCTTTAACTGAAATTAATTTCTCTTCTACAAATCTTTATTCTCTTTCCTCCTCGTTGATTTCAGCATTTCAATTTACGTCCATCTCGCTCACACATTGAAATTCTCCTCTCTAGCTTTCATTAGACAATTAGCTTTTAAAACAAAGGGCATCTCTTTCATTTGAGAAATTATTAGAAGATGAAAGAAAATCTCCGCTTTGCTTTCATCATCAATTTTCTATTTTAATAAAAACTTTAACTAAATAGTTTTCATTCATGTTGTTCAAATTGGTAATTGTAATTAAATTACTAGTTACTTTATTATTAACTTTTAAACTTTTAAATGAAAACTAACTTATAATCTAAACTTTACGTTAACGTAATATTTACGAAATTATGAAGAACTTAATACTTATATTGTATAGGGATACGGATACTTATCTTTTTTTGAGACAAATGAGAGTTGCTGCAAATGAATTCCTTTAAAGTTTTTAACTGTAAGGTTGCGTAGAAAAATGAATTTAAAAAACTAATATTGATTAAAGTTATTTATGAATTACACTTGTGTTTATGTCATTTGGTTCTTTAATATAAAAGACGAAATCTGGAATTTTGGATCTGATGAAAGGTGAAGCCTAGCGAGAGAGCTTGGCTGTGAGTGTGCATGGCATTCCCATAAAATAATCAATTCCTTGTCTTTGTTCTTCCCTTTCCCTAATGCTCATTATTCAATCTTTTCCTTAAGGGCTATTAACAAATCTCGTCTTTTTAAAAGTATTTTTTGAAATGCAAATAGAAATCTCATATAATTGAGTTGAAAAAATGAAAAAACCTTAGACTTTATACTCTAATAGCGTTAAAAGCTCTTATTCAAGCGATCCTTTATTCAAGAATCTTTGAATAACTATTATTTAACTTTTTTATTAGAAAACCCCCTTTAACTTGCTGAGTGTGAGTGAATTATTCACAATTCATTATTAAGTTATATTGATTCTCTTTGCCTGGAAGTCTAATTAGTTAAATAATCCTGAATATTCTAGATTTATATTGACTATCAAGAAGAACCTACTTAAATATTGAGTACATTAAAAAGCATTTTGATTTGGCCAATGCTTTGAATTGTCCTCAGTAGTCTTAAACGAGAAAAGGAAGTTTGAGCATGGTAGGATGAGGAAGGTTTGTGGTTCGTTAAGAGAAGTGATGGCGCAGATAAGAGATTGAATGGAAGACCTTCAGGGTGTCGGGTTTTGTGAGGAAAACCGAGACGGAGTTGGGAAAGTCGAGGAATCACATCGATGTGCCCTGAATATCCTATGATTACTCACGACGAGGTTCTTTCATAATAATAATTTATCATTCTTTAGATGCCATCTTCCACACTCGCATCTTATTCAAATCTCTCCTATATAATAAGGACGAACCTAATATCGGCCCATGATCAGGAACCAGATGGAATGGAATCTCCGAGCTCTCAAATAAACTTCCTGTCACATTTCCCAAGTCTTCAATGAGACGCGATAGGACAAGCGAGGACGATAAAAGGAATCTATTGAAAACCATGAGATGAACTCGAATAGTCCACCATGAACGGTTGGCCCAGTCGGATGGAACCGTCGAACAATTGACTTTTCTACATAAGTTGATATACAAAACTATCCATTTGATGGCCTAGTGTTTCTAAATACAAATTGAGAATCCTGTTTCGGAAGCTCCGCGTGATAAACTTCCGCCTTCAAGCCGGTCCATACATACAAATGCAATGTCCTTTATTTGGACCCATTTATCTGTATTTATGAGGAATTTGTGGAAGGAATCCTCTTGGAACATGTGCTCATTCACCACTTGGTCTTCAAGCACACACTTTCATTTTCTCAATACTCATCTGGTAATCAGATCAGACACCACAATCATTTATACATACAAAATATTCATATTAGGCCTAAATTTACATACATCACTTTGATTGACTTTGATATTCTAAACTATATAAGGCTTAATATATTATATACTATTAATATACTAAAACTTATTATAACATTTGAAATGCTTTATTCCTGAGCTTTCTTCTCGATTACTCTCAACTGATTGTGAGAGATAAATTAAATAGAATTTAGAAAGTGCGGACGAGTTTCGAGTTTCTGTTGAAAACTCTTTGAAAGAGTTACCAGAGACCTTGTGGTTTAACTTGCTTTGTTATGTAATTTTATACTTACCTTTGTATAAAAGGTATGATACCATGAGGTAAAGATCAAACTATGTGATTTAACACGATAAAGTGTATATAGGTTTAACACAATGCGATATGTTAATTGGGTAATTACATGTGATTTCTATAAAGTCCTCCAGTAATTCAGCAATGCTCACTATTACTAATTACTAATACAATGTGGATTTTTTTTAATCCAAAAGAACTATACATTTGTACTATTTTATTATAATTATAGGTACTATATTTATTATTTCATAAAGAATTTCGAACAAGGTGGGCATCAAGAGTTCTTATTTTACAAGTATAAAATTGATAGTATAAAATTTAACTCTTTAAGCTAAATTAAAATCTATTGAAAAGTCTGGAGTATTTCTAAAGCTTTCCAAAAATTGAAGTGCTCTTCAAGATTGATGCTTCATTTCTTTAAACTTTCCATATTTTCTATCATTTTTAATACTTTATCTCTCTCATTCATCCTAAAGGATGAGTATTTTTACTTTCTTATACACATTGCAAATATTATATTTGGCTCTCTCAAAGGTATGTAGGCACTGTAGTTTCATTTCTCTTCATTATACAATGAGCTTTAGTTAGTATCTCTTTTCAGATAGTTTTGCCCTAATGCATCATGCGACCCTTTCTACTTTATTTATCAACTCTCAGTTCCCTCCATTTTTTCGCATGAGGAGAAAAGATGAAAGGGAAGAATTTGAGAGAACCCCTTTTATTTCATTTTCCTAAGATATGGATTTCATTTGTTAAATAGAACTTCCTTTGCTCTGAGAATCCTTCATGTACGATAGATACAAGACTCCTTTTTCGCTCTTGGAGTGGAGAAGTCATAAGAATCAATAAATCTTTTTACCATGTAAAAGTAAGCAAAGGAGATGCCAAGAAAATTTCCTACTTTTCAAAATCATACACACACGTAGGAATCCTATGTAGGGAATTTCTACTAGAAATCATAGAAGGTATGATAATAAAAAGAATATAGAGAATAGCTAGAGAATAAGTATAACTATGTTATAAGATCAAGCTGAGCTCAAGACAACTTATTGGTAATAGTAATAATAATGCCATGGGCCATAAATGTGCGAACGTAATAGGCGACGGCTCCATTGGGAATGATAGGAAGAAGCTCATGAATATGCCAATGTTCCCATGCATTTGACTCGTAAGAGGAAGTGAAGGAAAGAGAAAGGAGAGCGGCAAACCCTTACGGACTTCTTTCGCCCAAAATCCCCTTGTAATGAGAGAGAGGAGAAGTTGGAGAATTCGAGTGGAAAGGATGAGGGCAGAAGAAGTGAAGAACCCCAATAAAAAAGTCTTCCTTGTCACCTCGATTCCTCCACTCTCCTTTTATTCTCATGGCCCATTTTGGGCTTTTCCTCTTGGAGATACAAAGCGAGAGGAGTATAGATTATATAGCCTCATTGATGAGTGGCAGGAAACCATTATCTTTTAATGATCTCATCCTCATTTCTCAACCCAGAGGTGATTGATTGACCTTTTATTAATTTTTATCCCAAGCATTTTCAACTAAATTAAACTGTCGCTATGCTTTTTATACAAGAGCTCTCATTTCTTTCTTACTGTTGATACTTGTGTAGCTTGTTTCAATTTTATCAAATTCTTTATGATCATGAGAGAGCTCATGGTTTTTATATGTAAAGACGATAATCTACAAGTATTTACTCAATGTTAGTATAGTGGTGATCACAATTAATTTGCAAGTGTAATTACTTAGTCTGCCCCAATTTGAGTGATTAATGACTTATGATGATTTAGTGTTTTTAGTTAGCAAGTGCCTTAACAGGGTTTGATCCATTTACATTGGTGTACTCACATTGTATGTATTTTAAGTAAATTTGAAATGAGGGAAATTGAAAGCGACTTTTATCTTCAGACATGATTAACAAATGGGGAAAATTATTTTTTTAAACGAGTCTACTGTTCTCCAGTGAGTCTTTTTTCCATTGTGCTCAAACTTTTGGACTTTTTTGGTTGTGGATGTGAAGTCATGAGGTGAATTTGAATTCGGAGTCTTTTGGCATTCATAAGGTGAACTCACGTCGTGGGAGTTTCCCCTTTTCTCTTTGTACCTTCAATTTATCCCTCCAATGTCCCTTTGTGCTTCTCCGAACATCGAAATCCGAAAAAAGGATGTCGAGGATGAAAGAGTTTCTCATGATTTTAATCCCAAATTCTGCCTTTGAGCTCTTCTACTATGTATAAATATTTCGCTAATGAAGAGAGAAGGGAAATTACAAGGCTATATTCATTATTACACCTACGGCCTCGACGAGTGTGAAGATACAAATTTGAGACTGGCCGTCTCGCAGCCTGAGCTCGGAAATAATAATAATGGGAGGGACATTGTTAATGCATATGCAAATGAAGGGAAAGTGTGAAATCCCTTATTGTATTTTCCCATGCCCTGCTGATGGCTTCCAAATGTATTCCATTGCAGACCCTCCGCATCAAGGGTTCTTTAAATTAAACAGAGTTTGAGATTAAAGGCCGCTGAATTTTGCATTACGCAAACGGGCAACCAAATGCCCACACACACACACCACCACCACCGAGGACTCTAATCGTCAGGAAGACAAAAGAGTGGATATGTCTTTATATTATGGTATATCCATTGGATGGCCTCAACGGAAATGGAAGGTTCGCCGAGGGAGGTAAAAAGTCTTCATTCGCGCGACGATATACTTAAGTATTACGGCGCGAGGAGCATTTTCCTCTTGGGCTCAACCACGTAGGACGTCGGAGGTTTGAAAGGAGGGAGAGAAAGGAAAGCTGGTAATTGAAGGAACTGGTGAGAGTAATTACAGTCGAACTGAGCCATTCGCCCACACAGCCCAGTAATTCCGCTTGGGTTGTAAAAAGAATCCCGGTTGGTTTATGGCAGGATTTCTTTTTTAAATAATCAACATCAATGATCGCCGGGAATCCAGGAGATTCAGAACGACCGTATATTCAGATATCCTTTTAATGAAATGCTTTAAATCTCAAATCCTCCTTTCCGCACTCACAACGGTAAAAATGAAATATCATACATATAAGCATAGGATTTTACATAAACTGTTACATAAATCTATACCAAATATACCAACGGACATGTGTGGCTTCTGTGACGCACACAACTAAATTAATAAACTTTCCTTTCCTATGTGCAATACTACTAAAGTCTAAATAGTTCAACAATTACGAGCACTTGGTAAGAAAGATGAAAGACGTACAGATAGTATTTGCGTACTTAAAATACTATAATTTACTATTACATTCTAATTCTAACCTTATACTTATGAGTTAAATTTAGGCACCTAGTTTGTTAGAAAGTTATATATACTTGTGTCATGTGTTACGTGTAATTCCTCGTTTGTAAGCCATGCATGTTGAAACAACTAACGGATATTGCTAGAGATTCATCTTCTAATGAAACTGGTCGAGACTAAAACTTATATTACTTGCGCTTAATCAAGTTAATTGATATTGCAAGCAATTTGCAAGAAATCTATTTAAAAGATATTTTCTTTGAAGCAATTCTTAATTTCATTTCTAATACAAAAATGTAACGTAATTGATATTTCGAACCCAATTGAGACAAGTTATTTTCAACAAGCAAACATTGACTTGTATTAATTCAAGTATCTATGTATGTATGCATGTTTGTGGTTTTTACTTTCATCCTAGCTGTATCGGTTCAAAGGATGAAGTTTCAATTGAGATCTCTCAATTCTGTGAACAGGCTATGTGGTAATAAAGGGAGATAACAATTGCGTATAAAAGCATCATTATTGCTCGAGGAGTTCTGGAAAGGGAAAAAGACTTAAATTAATGATAAGAGAAAGCTCAGAGTTTTCCCCCTGCTTGACCATTAGTTGAGAACTGTGATGATAAGGATCGCCTGGGAATGACAATCAGTTCCTTCCTCTCTTCCTTCCTCAATGGACCTGAGTTAATGAAAATAATTGATGATTTACTCACTTTTATTTCCTTCCCTCGGCTTTTATGGTTCTTTAATGCTTTCTTTGCGTTCCTCGCACGCTCAATGGGACCATGTGAGACAAAGGGAGATTAAAGAAGATGAGACTTGTTGGGTATTTACGTACTTATGAGTATAGGACTTAGTATCTATAGGAGAAAGTTCTTGTGAGCAATACGGAGAAAAGCGTATTTTAAAGAATTAATCCAAACGTGTAGTAATGCAATTCTTTCCTTCTTCATCATTACATTTTCTTCTCCGCAAAGAGATCTGCTCGCCATACGCTCTGAGAGAAACAAGAGGGAATCAGAGTGGAATTTGATTATTTAATCAAGAAATTCTTTTATTCTTGGGAGACCATTAAGGCATCCCGAACCTTGTTCCGGTTCGGAAATGAGTTTTCTATTCACCCAACCCTCCGCCCTTTATCTTTCAATAAACTTGAGGAATTGGAGAGAAACAAAAGTCGAGAGGGAATTGAAGTGACTTGAGGGGGAAATCTGAGGTTTCTTGATCAACAAATGAAATTGATTACTTTCTTAGAATACAAGAAAAACGTTGGTTATTCACGCCTTTATTTTTCTCTAAAGACTTCATTTCCCAAAACTTTTCAAATACACAATAAATACTTATAAGTGAACATAATGTTAAAATAGAAGCTTTTGCTATACTAGGTAATATAAGTTTTGAGTGTTTATTATTTACCCTTAAGAATTTTTTATCTTTTGTTTTTCATCTTTAGGTTTTCATCTCGTGGTGCTTGGAAGTGATTTATTTATTGCTCTACTAATACTAAAGGTTGCTGTATTTATTTGTCATATTTGGTGGAACTGATAGGAAATTAAATGTTTAATTTAAATTAATCTCTTCGCCAAATTCCCTTCCTCAACATGAAGAGTCGAGGGATAGGAGTTGGCTACTGGAACAGTTGAACTCCAAAAGTACGATGTTGTTCAATTTGAACAAAAAGAGAGGTTAAGCCTTACTGACACAGAAATGGAATTATAAATGAAATATGTGTTCTAAATTAAAAAGGAAATGAGCTATCGGCTTTTCTCTTAAAAACTGGAAATTGAGAATTAACGAACGAAGCCTATTAAATAACAGCCTCTATGACGAAACAAATTGCATTTATAGCCATAGCTTGCCATAGGAGAAGACTTATTGTAGATAGTAGACTAAATTAAACCATGATTTATTATCGCATTAAATTTTTCTCATTTTGAACTAGCTTTCAGCTAATTAATTACTAATTAAAATAAGACTTTATCTTTAATTTAGTATATGTTGTTCCGAAGAGGAACTTTTTTATCCTCAATTGAAAAGACCACCAAACTCCTTTTCACATTCATTAATTACAATAAAATTGAAAATAACTACAAGTTATAAAACCCTTCCTTTTCCTGATTTTAAGTAGGTATACAATTTTAATAATTAATTTACAATTAATATTTATTTAATTGAACTTATTTCTTAATAAGAATTATTTTGGAATTTTATCAAACAAGGATCAATTCAATTTAATATATTATACAGAAAAGCAAATGACAGGGTGACAATATAATCCTCATCTAATAGATATTTGGATTTTGGCTTTAAAAGAGAATCATCTATTATGCATTACGTATCACGGGCATAAACATGGTGAAAGTCCTCAAAGTTATCTCAGAGTCGTGCATGCAGAGCTAGTTGGATCATGAGATGAGAAAGTCAAAGAAGCTGAACGAGAACTCGCTAGAATCCTTCACGTTCCTACAAAAGGAAAACACATGGAGAATTTGGAATTAAAATAATAAAAATGAAAGAATAAGAAGAGGAGAAGAATACACAAAACTCCTCATTTCTTTCATGATTTTATGTGAACCCAAGTTATCTTTTACCTTCTTTATAGCAGCAGAACTTCGTATAAAACTCACTCGGAGAGTTTATGGCTAAACTTTCTATTTCCTTTGTCTTGTAAAGAAAGGAGTCTCCCTTGTATTTTACTTGGACTTGTGTTAAAGAAAGCGTAATGGGAGTCTTCTAAGTCTTGTCATACCCGAACAACAACGATCGGACTCTTTAGCCTTACTGTATATAAATGCACTTGTATAGTAAATCTCACAATATAAGTACGATCATAGTAATATACAATTCACAAAGGTATACACCCAAACTTTCACATCCAAGGAAAGGAAATACAGATAGGTAATTTTAACTTAAAGCTCAAGAACCGCTAAAGGAAAGTTCTCACAGTTCATGGAACCACGATCAGAAAACCCCGACTGGTTCTCACCACACAGAGAGACAAACGTACACACTTGGGGGAGTTTGTCTTATTTGGGAAATGTAATGGAATTGCCTGGTTAAGTGAACACGAGGAGCGTAAGAGAAGGAGTGATGGTACTTTTTTATAATTATAAAATACATAAATGCTTTCTTTCATCTCAGAGAGGAAAAGGGTGAATAAGTAGGTTGGAGAAAAGATCATAAATTCTGGTTCACATATCCTAACTAATGAAAGGAAACGCTAATGGCTGGTCTCTCCTTCCTCTCTCAAACCCCCCATTCTTCATCTCAAACCTAATTTCAGTAATTTCACATACTTGTAAATGGGAATGAAAGTTCAAATTTAATCATCTATTCTGCAACTTCTTTGTTTTCGTGTGTGTGGTTTGAATGTGGAGACTTGGAGAACTTAGGAGGAGGAGGCGGAGGCATAAAATTATTTTCAAATTGATCCTTGCTCCTGGTATAATTTCTACGCTTTCTCCCCTTAACTTCTCATTTTATTAGTTCTCTGTTCCGTCTTTGCTTTCTCTTTTACGGCTCTTAAGCATTTCACCATTCTTTCTACTTAAGCTTGATTGTCATCATTGTAATTAATACTTATTACTTCAAACAGTAGTTTGCTCCTTTGGGCATTTAATTTAATTAATCGCAGTTATTGTGGAATTGCATTTCTTAATTACATTTTATTGTGGCTGGATGGAATACTTATTTAATATCCCAATATAAAATGTGATATATTATTTAATTAACCAAAAACTTCTTTAATAATTTTCATTGTGTTTATGAAAAAACTTTTGTTGTAAAATTACAAATTCTTGTCGAATTATGATACTTTCTGAAAATTACGTATACGATTTAACCAAAAAAAATTTATTGTCCAATTTCAATTTAAGAAATAGTAAGAATCATAAGAATTTTAATTAAATGAGTAAAACAGTGTTGGTTACTTTGTTATTTCTTTTAGGTCACTTAAAGCTTATGGCTTTTCTTGTAATAGGTTTCTTTTAGCGCTGGTTGTACAGGAGGTTTTAATTGTCTCAATAATATTTTTATTGTCTTCTTTTCAAACTTACACTTATTATTAATATAAAATATAACTTATACCACCTGACTATTTTTTGGTGCCTAACTCTGTAAGCTTTACTTAAACCATTAATACCTATATCAAGTCAAAGGATCACTTCTACTCGCTTTTATTTACACTGTAATACTATAAACTCCAAGAAGTTTTGTTCAAACGTTACAAGTATTTTATCTTTAAAAGTTTGAACATTCATAAATTGTTAAATAGGTAGAGAGCTCGCTATCCAGACTTGTGTGTATTCTCATGAAGAGGTTTTTATGAACTTGGAGTTTGGGTGAGTTTTGGGAAATGGGCCGAAGTTGGCGAGATGAATTGAGAAGAATTCTTTTCTTCACGTCCACTTCCCAGTAGAGTTAAATGTAATATTGTCCTCCTTTATTTGTTCTCCTAAATGACAGATTGACAATATGAGGAGAGAAAGAAAGTGTGGAGGCCATTTGACGAGAGTAATAATATTTTCAAACTGTCGCCCCTTGTTTGCCCTCAGCTTCTTCCTCGCATGTCTCGACCGGGCTGGGGAAGCTGAATGTGAGCTCAGCCACGAGTCCTAATTTGAGGGTTTTCTCTCCTGAGCTTGATTGAGCCCTGAGGAGAATGAGAAAACTAATGTGATCTTCTTTTTCTCTTTGAAGGAAAGCGACGTCGTTGAAGGAAGGTGGCGGCCCACCAGTGGACTCCTTGCTTCGATTCCTCCTCCTCACGTCGTCGGATACTCTGCCGCATTGTGCTAACTGTGATAACAAAAGTCAACGCGTCCCCATGTATTACTGCAATACTTGTGGTGAGCCGCCTTAGCATTTCTCATCCTGTCAGGAAGGGCTAATGCTGCCACTTCATGCCTCACCTCCTTGAATTACGACATTAGCCCATTATTTCCCAAAGCACTAATTGTCCTATTTACATCTAAACATTTCTCTAAATCAGGCGGGATTCTCTTCCTCAGAAGTGTATACCTAAGTAAATACTTCTTTATGTCTTAAAGTAAGAAGAACTAAATAAATACTACCTGTGTTCTTTTAACAAACGGTATAAATAATTAAAACTATTGTCTTTCTAAAAAATATTTTACTTTTCTTTTTTATTGTATAGGGTCTTGCTGTTAATATTGTTCGAAATTAAAAAACGTAGTGAATTTGAGTTTAAAATAATCAGATAATAAAAAATATTACAGAATATTTAGCATATTGCTCTTGAGTAAATAAATTACAAAAATTGTATGTATGTTTTTTTACATTTCTACTAATCTAAAGAAAATAGTTTACTTTTACAATTTCCATTATTTCTAATAGAAAAAAAACTTATATAAAAAAATCCTTATGCTACCTCGTTTAAAAATCGCCATGTATATTGAAGTCGGTGTTGGAGGGATCTTGAGTAAGTCTCTTCCTTTCCTTAAAAGATTTCTCGTAAAGCCGACTTCATCCCGGTTGCCTTTTATGTGTACACGTATATTCTCTCAGAGGATTCTAATCCAAAGATCAAATCTGAGCTTTAATTAAAATTGCTCAAATTCCCCATTAATAAAATGTTGGTCGTTGGAGTGAGGGAGGTTGTTTAAGTGGAAGGGAGGATGGACAGGAGGAACGCGTGGGACCAAACGCACGCTCGATTATTTTATTGCACTTTTGACCAGGAAAACGAAATGTGCTAGAGATGTATAGGTAGATAGGAGTAATATTCCTGGGACTTGGATCCGAGACACCCCGAGTACATTAATGTCCCGAAACTTTCTCGAATTGAAGAGAAACTTAACTCCCTGACACCAAATGATCTCGGACCGTTAATACCTATATCTTTTACCTTATATCTCATACACATTATTCATGTGATGCGAGGTAATTTGGTACAAATATACTGCACACATAGTATGATAAGGAGATAATAAACTTATGTTCATATACGGATTGAATTTGCTTTGGTAGGCTTAATTATAATAGAAGTAAAAATGTGTGTGTGTGTATTTATGTGTATATTGAATTCACAATCAGCTAACTAGTTTGGAAAAGGTACCTACTACACTTAAAGGAAGCAAGATATTATTTATTATGTTAAAATTCCTAAAAAATTGGGTTTGAGGGAATTTTTTTTTATTTTCTTTCCAGGATCTCTTGTCAAATCTATAAGAAATGAAAAATTGGAGAGAATCGAAGAGGATTGTAACAAATCCTCAAAGCTTCCTGTTTTAGCTCACATCTCTCTTCTTGAGAAATTGTGGGCTTTGAAGTTACTCGAGATATGTCACTACTACAAATGGCTGCAAATATAAAGAATGAATATAAATTAATCTTAGGCTATATCCACTCTTTCAGCTCATTTCAATCATTCATTTTTTGTAATGTTAATTTTTTTAAATGGTTCATTTTTTATGAAATCAAAGAATTCCTTTATCTTTATGAATACACGAAAAGCATTTTATTTCTGCATTTTTCGTTTGAAATGAGTGATATGAAAATGAAATAAGGATAAGATTATGAGAGGCGGCGAGGTTTTAGCATTAAGATGAAAGTTTCTTATTAGGAAGAGAAGCAGAAGAGGATTGAAATACAAAGGGAACATAGAAGAGGAAAAACATCTGATAAGTTCAATGCCTTTTCTTTATTTTTTCCCAAGAGACAGAGATGGATGGATTGTTCCAAATCTGAGTTTGAATTTGGGTCAAATTCAATTCCCCAGCCCTGCACATTTTGTATTCCATTCTCATTTCTCAAAATTTCGGATATGTATTTGTTTTCGTCACTCTCAGCCCATTTCCATTAGACGAATATATCAGGATCCTTTTATATATTAAAATTGAATCAAAAGCCCGAGATGTGAAAAAGAAAGAACTGAGAATCGATCAAGACAAGGCAAACAAAAACACACTTTTCTCAAGAACTGACAGAAACAAAATGACTCAATCATAATTTAATTCTTAACTAATACCTGATGGGGCGAATAATAAATAACATGATTAGTCTGATTATTATTCTAAGAAATTATTTAGGAGAAATCATCATTAATTATGATATTTAAAATAATTATATTTTCCTTATAATTCTTTTTCTATCCACGGTTTTTTTTACTATTTAGGATTGTATATTATATGAATATAAATTTACTTTTACATTATTACATTCATTCAACTTTATTGTTAGATAGACTAAGGACATAAATTTTTAAAATGTAACCCAAAAAAAAAACAATTTTATTTTATAGTCATGTGCAAGTGGATTACTTAACATTCCGGTATATGCGTTTTGGTGCAATTCTCCTACTGCATCATTTCCTAGAAGATAATTCTTGAATGCATTTGGTTCAACTTTTACAAATCCGACTTACAAATATAACAATTTTGCTGCAAGTTGAGTGCAGAATATGAATAAACCAAAGGAGAAAGTGCAATAGTCTATCCCTTTACCATTTTAGTTTCGCCAAATATTAAAAAGAATTTACAATTATATAAGCTCCCAGTGTAACAAATTTCAATACACAGAATAAATAAATAAATATAAATATACAATAAAAATCTCTTCCTGTCTATTCACGGGAAAATACTTTTCAGATTTTATAAAAATAAACCTTTATTAAATAATATTAAATGAGGATTTTTTATCCTGTCTTTTTCACCTCATTCAGGATTTCTGATGATACAAAACGATCCTGAGGGTGTATGAACAATTTTTGTTCAACAAATTTCCCAGCAGAACACTTCTCCCAGCTCAAATTCTCCAATTTCCTCCGCGCACACCCACATTAATCATTGTATTGAGAAGGGACGATGAGCTGACGTGAATAATAAATCGGATCATGTGGGAATTGAATGGAAACTAATGAAACATTTGCATGCTCTCAGTGTGCATCAGACTCCTATCTCTCTTCTCTCCCGCATTGAGAAGACGATAAGGACACAGAGGGATCTTCCTTCACTCTTCAAACGAGGATTTATAAAAGCTCTTTGTTCCCATATGCACCCTTAGCGACTACATCCAATTATATCCTCTGCATATCCTCCATGTATGCATTAGCTCAGGTCTATACAGTGCCCCAGAGTTCCTTAAATGGCCCCTAACATTCATTTTCATGACGAGGAAAAACATTATTTCGATCGGTTCGAAAATGATTATTGAAGAGAAGCATTATTTGTGTCTGTGTTCGGAGTAGCCACTTTGCTTTCCAACTTGTAAAAATATACGTAATATACGGTGGGTAGTAAAATGTCCCAGTATAAACTGTCTTCTTCTACCTTTTATTAAGGTGAATGATACTAATGATAGTTACAGACCTTCAGATATTATATATGGTATATCTAACATATGTAAATAAACTTAGGAATATAACATATGATGAGACTGAGGCCCTGAGGATGTGAAAGGGCAATTCAGTCTCATATGCCGCCTTAGTATTGATTGAACCTCCATGCTCCTCTCGTCATACTCATATAATACAAAGGGAGAGAGATGAATTCACACTTGGAATCCTTTCTTGTGGCCTACAGACGAAGGCTTTCACGCTTACTTTCATAAGATAGAAAGAGGAAATATAAGCCATCACCAAATTCTGTAGCGAGTTGAACGGAGATAAATCCATTCATCTTGCCTCACATCAGAAAGCTTTCTTCTACTTCCCAATATGCAATAAGACACAAAAGTGAAACTTTATTTTTCATAGATATTATATGAAGTTCATATTGATACAAATATTTAATATGCAATATATTATATTCGTCTTTATATGCTTTTAGAGTCCTTATATTGAAATCTGTATGATTATCTGTCATTTCTGGTTCTGAAATGTTTTTTCCGGTCTATTTTTCACTTCTTTCAAAAACAAATGTCAAGAAACACAAAAGAATTTTCTTATTTGAAATATTATTTCTGCAAATTTGAGGGGGTTTTTAAAGAATGAATACCCTTCCATTCCATTTCACGAATATCATTATTATTAAATTTAGTTAATATAAATTTTAAATCATAATGAATAATGAAATGAACGATTTGAATTATTTAATTAACACGAAGGTAAATATATAAGTACAATCGTGGCTTATATTATTAAATGTTATAAATAATCTATCATGCATTTAATAATGTATATTTTCTGATTATTCATTGTTTATAAAAGATACAATATAGTATTGTCAATGTATGTACATAGAACACAATTATGAAAGGGCTTTTGAAGGACGCAATTTTCGAATTTACATGCGAAATATGGATTTGTCCATAGAATTACAAAGAATTGCATAACTGAGTTGGGAATTGACTCAATATGAATAAGTATGATGTGATTTGAGAGTCTTTGAGTCCATTGGGAATAAGATTATTTGGAAAATTAAATTATTCTCTTTTGTATAGACGCTTTGATGAGGTATGAAGAGGCTCCTGAGCACTGGAGATAAAGTTTAGTTAAAATATGGCATTTAAGGTTCTCATTGAAGAAGGAAATAAAAGTGAGGTCCGCTGGAGCGAAAGTGAAAGTTAGGAACTGAATAGTCGGGAAACCACTTGGGGAAAGTACTTTTGTAAGAAAATAAATTACAGGGAAAAATCAATGAAGAGTATTCTAGAGAAATCTGACGTCTTCATTTCAACTCGCCTCTCCTCCTCCTCTCCCATGATGATTTTGATGAAGATTTAAAAAGATTAGACGGGGAGTTCGGCCCTCCCCAGGAATTGGAAACCAGCGGATTCCCAGAGCTTCCTCTTTTTATCAAAACCCGTCCCATCCGAAAACTTGGAATAATGAGGAGAAATGAAAAGCGTGGTGTAAAAGATAAAGATCTCTACCTCAGATTCGGCAAGAACTTTCGCTTCGGAAAACTTTAAAATCCTCTTCCTCCCCGTTCTACTTGATTACATGGGAGGAGGTTTTAGAAGTTTAAATCAGATTTTTGGGCCCATGGGATGAGATTTCCTCGTGGATACCAACTACAGAGGAAAAAACTATAAGAATAAAACTAACGAAATCTCGTGTTGGTCTCTATGTTCATAAGGTTAGGCTCAAAATTCAAAAACAGACTCTCGTCAATGTCCTTAGGTTAACATTCTCACCCTAAACTGACCTTTGACACATTTGCCATAAAATTATCAATATAAAATATAGTTCAATAACTCAAATCTTTCCATACTCCTCATGTCTTCATTGAAAAATATAAAAAATTGAGAAAAATATTAACCAAAAGCCATTTATTTGAATAGAGTTAAGAATGATGACGTATTAACTATTTGGTAATAAAATAAGGAATAAATTTTATTCGTTTTACAAATTTTTTAAATGGTGATTTACTTTTATTTTATATTCAAGCCAATTATAAAAATAACAACTCATGAGTTAAAGTAAGACAAAGGTGTAGTTGAACTTAAACGATGAAAAATTGAATTTCGAATGCGTGTGTGTTTCTGTGAAGTTCTAATTTAAAATCGTTTCCATGAGTGAAATTTCCGAATTATTTCTCTCATTAATTTTCCCGTTTCTTTTTTTTCTTTTACAGAAGTCCCGATTTGCAACGGATGTAGAGAAGAAACTCACCGTGCCAAAATGTTCTCTGCCCATGACATCATTCCTGTTTCGAAGTATACGAAAGAAACGCCAAAAAAGGTAAAATGCGAGAAGAGTGGGAAGAGATTGATCGGGGTCGAGTGAGTGAGACTGAGTTTAGATTACATCTCAACTTTTATATTCCTCTTCGATTTCCCCCTCTCTTCTTAACCAGGATCATTTATAAGGAACCAACTTTTCACCACACCACTTTCTCCTCCTCAATCCGGCATTCTCCCGTTTCTCCCCAATGGAGAACTGGGATGGAATAAGAGAGGCAGCAGAGAGAGCAAAAGCATAAAAAGGAGGAGGTGAACCCTTGTAGGCTGTTTGTTACCATTTGATGGCTCGCCATTAAGAAGATTGAATAGGCGTCCTCCTCCTTCAATTTGAATTACTCCTCTCGTCACTTCATGTGAGGAGATCATGTATTACGAGGGATACATCCACGTATACGCAAATGTATTTCACTCCCAATCCCGCCCCTCGACCTTTTGTCTCCGCACCCAGAACAGAGAGGAGCGAGGCCAAAATGGTTGGAACTTGGAATGTAATTAACTTTTACTTCTTGCGTCAGAGCCTGAGAGTTCTTTCTCATTTTATCTCTATTTCACTTTTCCTATCATTTATTGCTTTGAAAAAGGCAAAGCACTCGGAGAGATCCCCATTCCTTAAATGCTCGCCAGACCCAATGGGCCACCACAGTTCCCCATTCCGTTCTGCCTTTTATGAAGCTCAGCTGTGAACGCAGGGCTCTCATTTAATCATCCCATTCAAACTCAAAGCAATTAAGGAATATTGACTCAATAGACTTACAACTGTTCGAAGACTCTCAATCAGGATGCCTGATGAATCAAAAGTACCATAACACTTGTGGTGGTGAATAATGTGAAAATTGCTATTTTGTTTATATGATAGAGCTAACAAGTTCTTTATTATTATCATTATATAATCCTCATTGTAAAATGGCAGAATTAATCGAGATTGTTTGTTACTTGTAATTGGAAAACAGATTTTGTATTCATTGCACAATGATTTCAAATCAGAGACGAATTTTTGAATGTGTCCCATTTCCCACAAATTAATCAAATCACAACGCGAGTTACAGATAAAAAGTAGATATAAAACTGATTAAATAAAATATTAGGAATTATATTAGATTGGGATGATTTATGCATTGTGAAGATAATAAACCTTTTTATGCATTTTGAGCCGAAAGTAGAAACTAGAGTGAAATGGCAATGCATGACATTTGAGCACTTTCCTTCTTACTTGTTAGTTAGAGTAGAAAGTCAAGAAACTTCAAGTTCATCGGGCATCGAAGGAGTAATAGGATGATAAAATAATTAGAGAGGCCCTCAAGCCAAATTGCCATTCCTTCACGTGCCTACTTTTCTATTTTATGTAACAATTATTTGAGAATAAGTCTTTTGGGAAACTTTGGTCATAAAACGGTTGGAGTTGTACGTAGGAGTAGTAGGAGTGTAAAAGGGTCGAGACAGACTCAGAGACAAGAGGATTTAGATGGGCAATCAAGATAATGAAATCGTACTTGACCCATTGTTTGGTAACTTGTTAATTAGGAGCCCAGGAGCCAACCGTGTACATACATGAGCATATGCCGGGTATATTATACCCGCCCGTGTCGGAGAGCTTAAAGGCCATGGAAGTCCATACTAATAAGGGTAGTGACTCTATACTAAATCGCTGTTCTTTTTCGTCCCTTCTAGTGCTTAGTACACGGGGAACAATATATCATGTTTTCGACTGTACAAAAATCAATGCTTTGCATCAACTGTTACCGGGACACTGCCCAGGACGCCCGTCTTCACTGTGTGGATTTGGAAACGGCCTACAGTCAGGGATGCCGAAAACTGGATCGAGCTGTCATGGTATACCCTCACTAATAAATCCAATCACTTCCACCATCCATTCTACTTTCCTCCGAGTCACTCCGGAACTAATGCGAGTCCGAATATATATTTGAACCCCAAGGAGGCTTATTCCGAGGAATATCGCCTAATTTCCAAAATCCGCACCCACTCGCTTCGCGATTAAAGTCTGTTAAGGAAAGTCCCTGGGAGAAGATGCCTGAACCGAGTTGAGGTTCCTTCCAAACTATTTGCAAGTTAAATATGAGCTTTTCTCCGAATCATGTAAATTACCTTCCGAAGGAATCCAAACCTCCATTGTTAAAGGTAAATTTAGAGGTCTTGCCTTGTCGGAGCCTAAAGTGGAACTTGGGAGACTCTTCGTATGGTGAAGTATGTATATTACAAATAAACTCATTTTTGCCCCAAACTCCGTAAGAGCTTAAAACTTTCACTAACGTTTTGGGTAAATCCTTTTTCTTTACTTTTTGAATAGCGGAGCTTTCATTTGAACTTTAACTTTTTAACAAAAAAGAATTAACAAATTGATTAAATTAAATATTCTCTTAATAATTAATATTATTTTAAGTTAATATTATTAGTTATTTGCTAAAAAATATTAATTTTCTAAACATTGCCAAATAATTCTCGATTGGTTTAAAATTACTAGTTATATGTTATAAATTTGAATTTCATATGCAATTTCAGTAGATCGTTTATAAACAATCAACATTAAAAAATGCTTATTATTAATGAATTCTCGTTAACTTATTCGTAAAAATAGATTGAAAATCCATTACCAATATTCTAAAATTATACGCCTAGTACAAAAATGCAAACTAGACAAACTTAACGAAATTCAAGAAATTGTCTACAGTGCATCATGCTTAATGCTAAAATAGGCGCGTTAAGTTTTATTTGCCCTTTAAGAAGCTCTATATCAAATTCACGCTTAAATATTTGAACTTTTTGAAAATTAGAAATGATGCTTGGGGCAGGACACTCAAGATAACAACACTCAAACGATATTTCATTTTGAGCTGAGAGAAAGTTTTATTCGCTATGAAAGGAACGCTGGGGAATTGTAAAACTGAGTGTGCTAAATAGAACTTATACCAAATGCAGACAAATAAACATCTTTAACCATAAATATATAAGTCTGAATTATATATTAAAATCGTTTTAAACCTGCATTGACACAACAGTAAAAGTTCATTGTGATTTGTTTGCAAATTATTAGAATTCTGAAAATATTGAATCAAATGTTATTCAATATTGAACATAGTACTCAAAAAATTTAAATTATAATTAACTCTATTTGTTATTAACATCTTTAGTTCTTAAGTTGATTATGCTTTGACGACTTTAAGTATTTGTTGGTCTGTTTTTAGTCTTTTTAGTGACTTTCTTATTAATAAATGTCGTTGGAGACTTGAGAGTCGAAAGTCAGTTTTAAGAAAGGTTTTGCACAATAGAAGGCTTATGAATGAGGAAACTCATGAGTTTGTCCTCAGGGAAGGAATGAATATGAAATGTTATTGAAATTTTGGATTTCCTTAAGGTGACTTTAGAAAACTCTCCCTGGTTTGTCCTCAAGTCCTAAAGAAATAACTCGAGGAACCTTTGACATTGTTAAAAGAGACTCCATAGACTCTTCAACTCATAGTCAGTTGAGTCTGTTTACACTCGGGATGATGGGAATTGGGAATTTTGTAGAGTCTTCGTGATCTTCAAGTTGCGGTTCGCGATGGGATCACAATGTTGAAGACGGTCCTTGAGGAACTCAGGCGAAATTCGGATTCGGAGAAAAGTGCCCTCAATGCCGTATGTCAAACCATCCTTGACGCACTGACCAAAACTCAAGAAAACCTCCTTAGAGACGTTGATTGGTAAGTTTCTGTCATACTTTTCTCTATCCTTTCAAACGCTCTTTCAATACAAATAAAGTACCAGACGTAAATTGAATTCGGTCGGGTATTTATTCTGTAATAGGTCTGGTCAAATATAAGCTTTGTTGCAGTATTTCGCAAAAACTTATTAAACCAATCATTTATAAAATCAACAAAATCATTTTGAGAAGATGTTTATTCTTCGCTGAGCTAATACCGTTCTTGGATGACAATCCTATTCTGTACACCCAATATTTATTGTCTGTGTATTCATATTATTAAATAGTTGGCAAAATCCCCAATCATAAGATTAAGCTGGATTATTCTAGAAGAAGAGAAAAGGGATCGATGTAAGTTTAATCATTAGATATTATCCCGACGATTTACTCCTTTTCTTATAAGAAAGGATGAAATTATTTAAAGAAACTTTCAATCTTCCTTTCGTCGCCTTATTAACTTTGCCACAGACTCATGAAGAAAAGTTGAAGAATCAAAATATCCTTCCTCTTCCGCCCTTGAACGACTCTCAGTTTCCTAACAAAGATCCGGTCCACTCAGAATTTTTCCAACATCAATTCCTGCCAGAATACGAGAGACTTGGGAAAGAAATATGATTATGCTCATGGTCCTTTATATCTCCACGTTTTCTTCTTGTATCAGAATCCATTATCAGAAAATGAAAAATGGTTTGATCTTACTTGAGCTAAAGAGTCTTTTCCTCATCTCACACTCTAAACATGAATATACTTATAATCTTTATTATTGCTCTCTCCTATAAGTATTTTATTACTATGTATCTATATATTCAAAGAATCCGTCATTGAACGTTCAACATGATGTTATTTACTAGTAAATATAGTTCTAGAGGTTATATTATTGAGCCCAATATTGAATATTGAATTTTCTTTGATATAAAAGATTTACAGATAAAATCTTATATTACACCAAACGAAAAGCAAACCAATTTTTTATTATTGTATTCTTGATACGTAAAGTTGAAATAAACTTTTATATTTAGTACAGACATTTGTATCTTTTTAAAATAATGGAAAGGCGGGGAGAAATGCTTAAAAGCAATTGTATGTGATTCAAGAGATTAAGATCCACTCACTATGTAATATGTACAAAAATGCAAACTTGGTTTTCTTGGAATATTATATTGGATTCTTTTATGCACTAGACAGAATACAATTCGTGATATCCCATTTCATTATCTTGAAAACCTAATAGTACATAGTGATATTAAACTCCATAAATGTACCTACCTTTTAGAAATATTTTGGTGAGTAATTTGATATGGAGGAAATTGAAGAAATGAAAAATTCCATTAGAAATAGTACCTACACTTTCATTTTATTCTATTTACTTTCAAAATCCACTTTATCCCAATTTGATATTGTGAAACTTTACTTCGTGTTTTAAAGGGAAAGACAATATTCTTGTGTATTTATATAAGGCACTGTAGTTTTGAGAGTAAGTTTGATTTATCTTTCATTCTCATTAAAACACACATGAGCGCGCTTAACCGAATAAGTTAAAGGTTCAGTATACCGGAAATTAAATCTTAATGGACGATCTCATCGTTGCTCATCCACTCATAAGATCTTTAGCGGAAATTGAAAAAATCTAAGATTTTTCCTAGATCTTGTACCAGGAGGATGTCAGTTCAGTTCTTCCTCGACGTTCTCTTTCAAATTAATTTATAAAGGATGAGAGCCGCATTAAATTTAAGGACGGAAAATGGGGGAAAGGAAGGGAGAGCGAAGAGTCTCAAAGGGGAAAGTGTTGGAAGCAATTTGTTGAGTAGGTGAGGAAAAGGACACACCTTCTTCCAAGAAATTTCAATTTGATGCTAGATGATATAAATAAATAGTTAATCTTCCCCACGCAGCTGTGTCTCCTAGACCATTCCAGCCAGTTGTTCTTCCCCCGTACATTTAGTCCTTTCCTCGAGGGAGGATGAAAGGGAGGAGATGAATTATTCGAAAGGCTCAGGTGAAAGAGCAGGTCGTTTAGAACACTGCCTGGCGGTGTGGTTCAAAGTTTTTGAATTCCACGTCTTTCCTCGTATTTTGGAGTGGATTGGATTATGGTTGATTTGATTGCTCAAAGTTTTCTTCTCTCTCCTCCACAGTCAGATGGAAGCGAAAGATAAAGTGATAAGAGGTCAACTTTCACAACTCCGTTCGGTTTTGCCCACGATCAAGTTGCATCTCACGATGTGTGCTACAATCTCCAATGCGGCGAGCAAGTACGACTTCCTCGATTTGGCTTATCCGCTCATCGACAGACTCACTGCCATTACACACATGGGATATCCCATCAGGTAAGAATCATCATTTCATTCAACAATTCATTCTCTTTAACCATTATCCATCCTCACATTGAATTTTAACATTTATTAATCACTTAATTATGTTAGAAATAACATTCTAATCTCAAATGCTATATATATATATATATTATGGAATGATTTGAACAAATGAGATTTTAAACTTAACTGTCAAATATTTTCTTAGAAAGGCTTGTCAAATTTCTAGGTTTATTTAATTAAAATGTGACAAAAATATTTTTCAATTAGAAGTATCTGTCTACAGTAATAGTTACAGTTATACTGTCATAGGACGAATAGCGCCATAAGAGAATGTAACATTACATAGTATCGAGTGGTTCATTTGATTCACCCATAGGGGGAATGAGTTCCTCTCACCGGCTCGCCCCGCCTTGCTTGCTTTGGCGCAAGGTTGGGGCGGATGGGGCGATCCAACCTTGCGCCAAAGCAAGTAAGGCTGGGTGAGCCGAATAAATCATTCCCCCTATGGGCGAATCAAATGAACCACTCGGTATTTTAAAAGAAAATTTGAGTTAGTGCGAAGACTTGAGAGTCCCATTAAAAGAATTGAACCATTTTCTGATTTTCTCCATTATCTATCCTTTTTCATTCTATGAAATCATTTGGCTCATGGTTAACACAATGATGCTATTTATTCCTTCAATTCTCACTTTTTCATCACGTCCTTCTGTGTCATTTTCCTTATTCGAGTCCTGAGCCACGTACAAACCCCCTTTGTTATTTTTATGATCCGTCCATCTGATGGCATCCATTGAAAGAGAGCAATCTGATATATCCGCCTTTGGTCTATAGAGATCAAAAGGAATCATGATTAAGGCTCTTATGTTTCCCTTTGTTTATTTTTTAATATCCTTTTATCCTTCGAGTTTATTTGTTTCTTCCTTAATAGAAAAATTCTCTGAACTCAAACTCAATTTAGCTTGTCATGATCAAAGAAATGACATTACTTTTGAGTTCGTTTGAGTTTTCCCGACGGTTTTATAAAGCTGCTATTATTCTCTTGGTTTGTTAATCAACTCATCTAGTACATTTGTAGAACAAAAGTTTAAACAAATACATTAAATAACTAAATGAGTGCTTATTATAATTAATAATTAATTTTAAATTAAGATTTTACATTAAAGCTTTAATATTTGGACAAAGAATAATCTCTTATTTGCCTTTGTAGTTTCGTAGAGGGAAAATTCCCATTTTAAAGCCTCAAGAATAAAAAAAATACACAAGATCTATGGTAGACATAATCAATATCAATTTACTCGTTCTACTGTACTTGGAGTGTTAAATCAATTTACTCTTTTTTGTGTATTGATAAACCATGAATCATTTTTGAATTTATATGAAAATATTGTTGACTTGTAATAAATTTCCAACTTGTTTTAATACAGTTATTAATAAAGTTTGCCCTTCTGAAATTTGACAGAAAATCTCGGTTCCTTTCACCAGCTTTCAAACGCTCGATCAATCTAAAAATAAGTTTCATATATTATCTTATGTACTCAATGTAGTCGATCGCTCGGTATTTGGGTATTTATGTATAACGCTGCTATTTGAAATACTTAATAACAATATCCATACATTGTGTAAGTACCATATATTCTTGTATAAGTAATATTTAGTAGGTATAACGCAGGTATAACGTGTATACCAATAGATTATTTTATACTGACAAATTATACATTTTACTCATTTTACAATATTGATCAAAATAGAGATAATCTGTTCTTTTAACAAAAAAGAGTATGGGTATAATAAAGATAATGAACTCAATTGAAATGGCAATAAAATTTTCTTTAAGCCTTAGAATATACAACAATATTACGAAAAACAGTGTGCTAAATCTTTGTTTAATATTAAAAATGATCGTCTTGCAAAAAGCTCGACAAAACATTCAATAATGGAAAGAAATATCTCAAATTTTCAAACTGCTATGGACCATAAAAAAGTTTTGAGTAAGAGACTCTGGTTAGAAAAAATATAAAAAGAGTCATAAAGCGAAGAGGATTATTCGAAGTATCACAAATGCTTTTTTCTTCATTTTATTGCCTTTCTCTTTTAAATCCCAAATACTTGATAAATAGAAATATATGAAAATAAAAAAATAACATTTCCAACAGTATAAGCTATAAATATTTATGTGATATTAATATTTTTGTTGCGTGTTGCAATATTAATATATTGCAATGTTTATATTTTGCATATTTTATAAGGAAATAAATTTTTATCTAAAAACATGAGTAAAAATCAATAAAAATACAATAGACAAGTCTTAGCTTTAAATCATTTACTATTTATTTCTTCTTGTTATTTTGTAAAAAATATTTTTAAATATTACGATATTATGATTGCAACTCTGATATTCATATATCTCAATACTATACATATAATATGTAATTTGTATACTGTATCTTTTATTAACAAATAAGAGTTTAGTAATATGACAAGAAGAGTATGTACCATTTAAACTTATTCCTTTGTACAAAAATTTTTTTTCTCCAATAACATCTCAACCATACCAGAATAACGAAGACTGACTTTCCTGTTGACTATTTCCACAATTTTCCTTTCGCTCATGTTTTGAAAAACATGTTGAAGTCGAGTTGACGTAAAAGGCAAACCCTCAAAACTTCATACTTTTTGATAACTAACAAGACAGGGAAAGTTTGTGGAAATGTTCGCTCGTCCAAAGTAGTTACAAGAGGGGCCTATAGAAAATAAATATCAAGAGAATGTGATATTAAGTTGATAATAAAAGGCATTTATTGTGAATTTCCTCTCAAGATCTCTTTTCCTCTCCAGGCCTGGACAGAGCAGTCAAATCAAATCGATGTACAAGCCTGAGATCGCCAGGACACTTGAGCCATGGGTGGCTGGTGTAGGAGGAATGGGGCCAAGTGGTGCATCTGCACCACCTGCGGGCCCCTGCTTTCTCCCGTCTCATCATCCCAAAGATTACGCCCATCCTTCCGTCTCCGTCACGTCGGCCGTGGAACCGACTCACGCCACCGAACCAACCTATTCCCAATACTACCCCATGGCCCGCTCGACAATGACCCCCGTCCAAAAGGCTCAACCTCCCTATGCTGGACCTCCTTCTGGGAGGAAAACCCCCGTGCAGGGACAACACAAGACAAAAGAAGAGCTTCAAGAACAACTCGCTGCTCATATTAGAAATTACACTGTTCACATCAACGTAAGTAATTACACAAGTTTATATATATATATTTTTAAATTAAATCTCTATATTTATAAATCATAATAATAGGTAATCTATTATAAGGCATGTAATGAAAAACTGCATGACACTGCATGACAATTCATAGATTTGCAGGAGGTAAATTTCATTCTACTTATTGTTAGAAGTAGAATCATTCAAAAATTTGCAATAAACTTAAAAATTATTATTTCCCTTTCTTAAATAGAATAAAGTGACGAATGTACAAAGGTACACTTATTCAACTAAAATGTTGGGCTTACAAGTTGTTAGTAAATGCGATGTAATGTAAAAATATGTTATAATAAATATAGTTTATTTATTGCATATATATTTAATTGTAATTATTATGTTTCAAGAAGATAAAATCTTATGTAGTAATAAGAATATACAAGAAGATAGACTTATAATATATAATAGCTTATAATATTTTACTTATGTATGTGTATTGTTCTTTTGAATTCTATTTCTATCATGCATCATGAAAGATAAACCGTAGATTCCTTTCTTAAGACCTGCCCACATGAGCTTTCTCAAAGAAAGGAATAAAAAAGGGAGCTCATTGCATGCGATATCCTCTTTCTCTTCAAAGTTTCCTATTTTGTGTCTTGAGATCCGGTGGATTTTATACAACGCACGTCTAACAGACTCCCTTATCGGCCTCCGCCCGTCGAGGAGTAATTCTCTCTTTTACAGAGTGATCTTCAATGTAGCGCGTTTTACGAGTATTTATGAATACAAAAAATTAAAGGAGTATTGGAAGCATAGAAACTACATATTTTTCATGAAAATAGTGAACTAGCTTCTTCGACCTTACAGTGGCTCAGCTAATAATATTTATATCCAATATTATTATTATGGTATTAATAAATAGCTTTTAGCACTTTCACTCAATATAATATGCAACTTATGAATCTTTCTGTTAAAATCTCACATTCAGTTAATTGATACTTTCAGAAAAATAGTTGAAAGAACATTTAATTCTGTACTTTCACTTCAATTTCTATCTTTATATCAAATACCTAATACAATAAGTAGAGTTTCAATCTTACAATTCGACTATATAAAGAAGCATTGTATTTTTTATCGAACAAGTTTCTATCCTCAGGATAAGTTTTTCTTGTGGGGAAAGGGCCGAGTGGAGAAACATTAAAAGTTCAAGCTTTTAAGGAACCTCAAAGTTTTCTGCGGGATTCCGCCGATTCAACAAACTAGTCCAATACAAATATAATAAAAGTTGTAAGAGCCATATGCTTTGTTTCAGACATTACTCTCACTCAGCCAGTCAGATTCTGATTGCAAATTCAGTTCTTCTTTCCCAAATACTTCAAACATGCCCGAGTTTCCCTTGAGTTTGGTTGGAAAGGGCAAAAGAGTTTCCACTTGGTGTGAATTTGACAGACTAGAATAATACATATCTCGTCGTGAGTCCTCCGAAAGGACCAACACGCTGGAGGACCAGAAAGAGAAAAATAGAGTTAGACAAAGAGCCATTAGACATTTGTGGAAAGGGAACAGAGGGAAAAGTAGCTAGGATTTTGGCCGTAGACGAACTCGGATGCGGTCCGTTGAACTTCACTCACCGTAAACAAGGTTGATGGTTTTGGATCCGCATGTCTGTGAATGTGTAGTCAAAGGAAATGAAGTATCCGGGACGAAGTTCTCTTCTTTTAATACACTCTCCCGGACTCACAATGCGAATTGTGTTTGTGTTGGTCTTTCAATCCTGGAGAAAAACCTCAAAAATATCCCATTCCCCCCGCCCATACATTCCGCACTATTTACTCCGCTTCCTATTCAATTGGGTCTAAATGGGGATTCTGGCCATTGTAAACCGAGGGTGATTAAGGATGGCTTTTCTATCAGAAAGTATAAAATTCTTTGTTTTACCGGCTAGAAAATATTGCGAGGAGAAGGAGAAGATAAAGGGGAAAAGAGCGAGAATGCGGTTAGTGAGGTAAAAGATAAAAAGACTCTTCTTTCCATTTCCTTGTATGGCAAGTCTGAAACGTGCGGGGTTTTTCGTCCAACCAGAATTCTGGTCACACTCTATCAATTTTAGTCAAAGAGCCCTCAACTCCTTTTATTTCGTTTTCCCCGACGAAGAAAACCCAAGGATAGACTAGCTGGCCAACAATTCCACAATTTAATCCGTGAAAATGAACAAATTGAGCGAGAATGAGAAGGAAAGTGATGAAGATGAGACTTTTGGTCAAGAAATCTCTTTTCTCCCAATTTTTTCCCATGGGAGTAAAAGCCGCATAAAGTATCTGGAAATGTGTGTTCGGGTCCTAAAAGGGAAACTCAGATTCGGTCTGAATCATCTGTCATTTCATATTGTACAGAATAACATAGGGAACGGGTCTTCTTGGGGACAACAGTAAATTCCCCTTAGGCCCTTGAGGGTTCAAAGAGGAGAGAAGGAAAGTTTATAAAGGCACTCAGTATCCGTGCCACTGCTGCCATATGATTAAATGATTATTACTTTTATCTGTATTAGTATTAGCATTAGGAGAGGCTTTTGAGAGAAGATGCAACATACATAAATAATTTCCTCGTTCCCTCTCCTTTTTGGAATTGGTGAAAATTTAATATTACTCACTCAGAGACTTAAAGCTTTTCTCTTCCCACTTCATCCCTCTTCCACTCTTCTGTTCCTTTCTACGTAATAAGCTCTGGACCCGTCGGGTATGAACAATGACATGCTTCTTCGTGCCAACTTTCTTTTATGCCATTAAACTGGAGACACTTGAATCTACTTTAGTAAAGAGAATGTATAAAATACAATCAACATACGATCATAGCTCACACAAATGCACTTTTATTGTTATCAATATAGAGAGAGATTATATAAAAGTGTAGTATTTATTGCATTAAGGTAAGATCATAATTCATCACTTTACTTTGTCATCTATCTGTATTTTTATAAAAGCAAATTATATAATATTTTGTAGTACTTTAATAACTTTTTAAAGAATTTTGATTTTCGTAAAATATGTACATAATAGAAGCATTTATTTATTTATTTTAACTTCTTTGAATTTGCAATTTATTTCTTTGAAATTCATTTATGTCTCGAATTCACTAATGAGTTTTATCATAAATAAGAATTCAAAAATGAAGGAGAGTAAGTAGGTAATATATAAAAGAGAGAAAAGTATAAAAAGAAAATAAAGTTCAAATTGAAAAGTTTTGAATTTTCATGCTTTTATATGCGTAGGTAGATATTAGATTATTTAATGCCTTATAGCTTTCTGTAATACGAAGAAAATGTCGTTGTGAGATCTCATTTCTAATCAAATAAATTTTCGAATGAGGGATTTAAAAATGAGGTCGAGCATGAATTGAATAATTCCCTGAAAAAGACATGAAAGTGGGTTTTGAGAAATTAATCGAGATAATTCCCATGATTAGGTAATAACGAGACACTGATTTTGAATTTGAGATGTGTAAGGTTCTGAGCCGGGGTTCCTTCAACTTCAGCACGTCTAGGATAATGGGTTCTTGGGAGGTCTCGGGATGGTGGTTTTGGTGAAAGTGGCTCAAGTAGAGCCATCGGCGCCCTGGGCCGCTCAGACGAGTCAGATTCACGCGCACTCATCACCGTGAGAGTGAGTGGATGAGAATTAGGACTGTTTGCCATTCGGAATAACGTCGAACATACCGGGGGAGGAAGAGAGAGTCTGTTTGCTTTGTGAAAAGCCTGATTGAATTGAATTGTTATGGGGGAGATTTGAAGAGAGATCCCTCCATTTGAGTGTGGAATTGAATGGGAATATAATTGTTTTCCTCTGGATGAAAACCTCCTTGGTCAAATGAAGAGAAATGAAATTATTTATATTGTTTTGGGGTCTCTTTTTGGATCTCCAGGAACTGAGCCAGCGGTTGGGGCGGCTGAAGGAACAAGTCCAGGAACTCCATCGTGATGTCACGCTCCAACGAGGCACTTCCTACTCCATGAGGGCGGAAAGCGCCCTACGTGAAGGGCTCCTTCTTGAAGACCAATTAACTCGTCGCCACGCCGAGATGGAGAGGATGAAAAAACTTTTCGAAACCACCTGGAACGAACATCTCCGTCAGGTCCGAGAGGAGCAAGAGATATTCCATTCCCAAGTAAGCCCAAAATTGATACTTTTTGTCAAGAGATTAGAATGTAGACGTGACCGCATTATCATACCGCTACTTTCTCCGACAACTTTTTTCATTAACGAGCTTCTTCAAGGGTTCCTCCAACGAGTTAATCACATCTTGCTATTCTCACCGCTCAATTTTATAATTATTTTAGAACATTTAGCTATTTTAAACGTTCGGTTCTCTTCATTATTTAATCGTCCCTAAAGCCCGGGGTTTAAATAGTAGTCTTCCTATGTGTAATTTTCTCAATTGAGGAAATAGTTTACGAGTTGGGTAAATGAATAAATTAAGCAAACAACTCTTGAAGACTTTTAGTGAACCCTGTAATACTATTCCGACTGCTTTAATATAATGACAAATTATACGATTGTCTAATACCATACAAAATGCGGTATAGTAAATATTTTAAGATACTTAATACATAGTTTGAAAAGAATTAGCGGGAAAGTTTGAATTTCTCAGACTAAATGTGGAAAGTAAAACAAAAGGAATTTAAATTCGAATCCTGAAACTATAAATAAATAATCGATATTTCAGTCTGTCGTTCGTGACTTACTGTTTAGTTTAGAATTTCTCATGTAAAACTACTCCCGCGTACTACACGCATACTAGAATAATATAAAATCTATATATTCTAAGTACAACTATGGGAGAAAAAGTGTTTCGTTTTTTCATACGCGTCAAGAGCGAGCACTCAAACTATTATTCTGATTCTTTCATAGACAAAAGAAAGGAGGGAAAAGTTGATTGGGAAGGAGAGGATGTCAAAGGAGAATCTAGTTATTTTCGCAACAAGATATAGCTTAAATTTCTCAAGAATGGTAAATGGCACAAAGGGGGAAAGTGATGGAAGGTCTTGGGTTTTTGATGAAGATCAATGGTTCTTGCATCCCAAGGGTTATCGCACCTTACATCATTTTCGTTTCTCTGGCTTTTTTTCCATGCCTTGACTCAACTTCACTCTCATGACCATTTTTAAAGAAAGCCATAAGTCACTCCATAAGACTCACTCAGATGGGAAATGGGCAAAATTTACTTTCCTCTCTACTTTTGTTTTCTTTTTTCTACCTTCCTCTTGTCGTTGTGTTTCGGAAAAGAATCCGAAATATTGAAAATAAGATACCTATAATGCAGGAGAGACATACACATCCCTTATAAGCCATTTGGGGAAAAAGAGGGCAAATGGAGTGTTTTTTTCTCCTCTCAACTGAAAAGAACAGGCTCGAAGTTCTCAGCCAAAACCTCAATCTTTCTCAGGGCAGGGTGAAAGTCGGGTTTTTAAAACTTGAAAGTATTCATGCGTAGAGTTAAGTGAACCAGAGATGAGCCTGGGATTTATGTAGGATATGTACATCCTATTTATCCCTTAGATACATATAACAGATCCACTACGGAATAAATTTAATGATACCTAGAGAAAAAATTATTGATACCTAAAGAAACTTAACCTAAAGAACGATTTATTTATACCTAGAAAAGAATTGAGATTTACCTAGAGATCGAATTATTTTTATTAAAGGTTTTTTTAGTGTTAATTATTGAAAAAGAATTTAATATTTTTGTATTTATTGTATTTTACAGCTTTAATATTACATGATTTAATCGAAAAGATCCAAAAAAATATTTTTATTTTATAAATTAATCTTCTTTTTCATTAGTTAACGCTAAAAAAGTAAAAATAAATCTACCTCTAGATAAAGTTCAATTCTTTTCTAGGTAAAAAAAAACCTGCGGATATACTCCTTAGAGATGAAAATAAAATTTTTCTAAGTTCACAGTTCACACTCTTAATTTACTTCCATTTAAAACAATGTAAAAAGATATTTCCAAGAATGGGCATCTTAATACCAAAATACGATGAATTATATTTTTAATATAATGAATATATTGAAAGTTTGTGTCTTTACAAAGTTCCGTTCATGAATAAATGCTTAAATACTTTACTCGATGAAAATTATTACATTGAAAATGGTTAAAATTTTGCATTGTATTGGCTATACCAAAAAACACAAAGTCTAATAATTGTAATGATTTAAAAGTTTAAAATGATCGCGAATTAACAGTGAAAACTTGAATCGTGGAAATACTTTTATACATTGATTCTTATTGAGGGTGAACTTAAGTGTGAACTAGAAGCCAAAAAATGGAAATAGCAACCGATTGCTACAAATAACCGTATCTTACTCATTTGATAATCCTTAGGTAAAAATAAATCGTTCTCTAGGTAAAGTTTCTTTAGATATCAATTAATTTTTTCTCTAGGTATCGATAAATCCTTGCCATCCACTACTTAGGGCGACTATGGGATTTCCTTAATTCAATCCCAAATAAAAATTGTTGAAAAAGAAGAGATCATGATGAAATTTGAGATTTTCGATTGTATACCTAACTCTTTATTCGATGTAGTAAGTATTAACTTTTGCTGATTATAAATATACGAGTTATAAGAATTAAAAATTAGAAAGAATAATCCTACTTTTAGTTTTTAGCAAATTTTGCATAGGTATGTGAAAAGTTGAATATGAGTATTCTATGAATTGATATTGATAAATATGGTATATGTATATGGAAGGACCTTGATATCATTTCATATTTAATATTTGAGATGGTATTGAAGGTGAAAGTGAACTCACGTGTCGGCGTGTGAACTTTCATCACTTAAATTTTTCATTTAGGGAAATGGACACATTTGGAATTCAATTTCTAGGCGTCTGAAGTCTGTAAAGAAGGATTTCCCTTGCTGCTTCATGGAAATTTATTGAATTTTCTTCAAAATTTTTATTTGATTGAAAGGAGGCAAATTGGTTGTGAAAGAGCTTTTCCTTCGTAGAATCTCATTCCTATTTTCATCCACTTTGTAAAGGCTCGGCTACAACTTGACGTCTTACAAGGCCGAGAATCCTCGAAAATAAAATATTCATCTTCAGCTTCTAGCTCGAAACGAGGCTTTTGAGCTGAATAAAACAAGATTCAATTAACATTGCATTGTTCAAAAATTAAAATAGGATGAGAATGAATAATGGATGGATTACAGAGACCGAATAGTTTAGATTAATTAAATCAATTTCCGCATGCCTATTTGCATCTAATTCACTTAATCTTGGATCAGAGATTTCATTTTACTTACAAATTCCACAGAAAGCTTGAACAACTCACCTGGCTTTGCTTTTAATAAAACCTTATTATGTCGCCTTTCTATTTGCCATGAATCATAATTTGAGCTAAATGAATATTCACCAATTTGTACATTATGAATTACAAATGAGACGTTTATGTTTCACGAATCTAAAACCCAACCTTCAGTATCTGCAATATTTTAAGAAACGATCATGCCTTTTAAAGGTTTCATGAGATGAGCATTTGATACGAAAGAATGTGAAAAGTATACTTCTCAAAATATATTTTCAAAAGTTTCCAAAATTCCTAATAAAGAATATAAATATTTCGTCCTATCATTAAATATGACTTTTGAACAATTTGAAATACGACTATGAACCACTAAGCTATGGTACATGGGCAGATAATGGCTCTTTGGCTTTTAAAAGTTAGGTAAAAAGCCTCTGCTCCAAAATTGACCAAAAAAGAGATGGATCAAGCTCATTTAAGTTTGATTAAGTATCGTAAAAGACCGTTCGTATGTCCTATGCTTGAAACAGCTCACTGAATGTTTAGCCCTCATTTTACGATGCCCGTTTAACATTTATGCATGTAAGTACATTTAAGTAATGCATAGCAAGGTAGAAGATCTGTTCCAAGCACTGGAGTTTTTACGAACTCATGTAAAGTTATGATTTTGAGAGCTCAGAAAGCTTAAGAAAGTAAAAAGTCAAGACACGAAGGCACACATATAATTATAAGGCACGTATCTTTCTATATAAGCCATCCATTTAGCTTTCATTTGTAACGGGAGAAATAAAGTAATATTTTATATCTGAGAAATGATAGCTAAAAACATAAAGTAATCTTGAGATGATAAATGATCAACTTTCCTCCTTTAATATTATCCGCGAAATTTCACATTTATGATAATTTTAGTACCATGCAGATATTTTGTCATAAGTATTAAGTATATTCATTACAAATCATAGGCTGTCTAATAATTGTATTCCTTAATATACCTGGACATAACTCATCTCTTATGCCTACTTATACTTTGAATTGATGAGATGAAATCAAGATAAATTTCCATACATTTATTTCACAAATGACTAATACTTATATGCAAACTCAAAAATATATTAAAACTTTACCACCAGAATAAAGAGTTGAATGTCAATTGCCAATTATTAATGTTTGATGAACTAAATATTTTATAGGTAAAATCTGAGCACTGTTAATTCCATGCACTCTATATAGCATATCCGTAATTATGTAATTCAATCAGATGGAGGCAAGTTATTGGCTTATTCACGAGAATTTAAAATTGATTGGGGTTTATTACATGAGAGCTTTGGGGTTTTTTCCGAGCTTCACTCTCACGACTTTGATGATGAAGTCAATTTTGGTTTTACATATTAAATCAAAGTCCTTGAGGCTCTTTTCTGGTCCAATACCTCCGCGCTTTCAAATTGAGAATTAAATCCGCACCACCCTTCATTTTTCCTTTCATTTTCATCGAGGAGAAGTTTTTAAATTAGATTCCATCCCGATTCTCGATGGCTCTTCATCTGACTCCTACGAGAGTTCCCACTCGATATACATAAAAAGAATTCCACTCACATTCCCATTTCCCTTTAATCCAAGTTCCACCTACTCACATTATAGTATCTAATAAATTAAAGTGCCTATTGCTAGCACATCAAACTCTTTTCAAGAGATCGTCGAGGCTTCGTCTTCAGTTTTAATCTTAGATTTTATGAATGTTCTTTCCCAAAGGTATTTTATAAAATAGGAATACTTGCATATAAGTATTTATATGCCTAATTAGATTTGTCGCTTTCAATTGAAACCCTTTATTTCATTTTAAACGAACACAAATCTTTATATTGCATACCTAACTATAATATATTTTTACTAAATGAGTCTTTTACAATTTAGTTTCTCTTTAATTTGAATCACTCGATCGAGCCAAAATTTTTAAAAAGAGGATTTACATTAAGATTTTATAAATGAGAATTAAGCTTGTGAAAGATGGGGAAAGGAACTCAGTTTCTTGAAAATCTTCAATATAGTAGAAATACAAAACCACCCGGTACATAAATATGCATAGTAAGTAGTATATCTAATAAATGTACATAAATTTTCTCGAGGGAGGAAAAGGAAGTTTTGGACATTGTGTTCGTCCAGTGGATACAAAGGCTTCAATTGTATCCCCAACTTATTCGCCCCTTGACATTTTGAGAGATGAATATTTGCGGGGAAATAAATGGGATTGGGGCGACTTCGTTTGAAAGTTTGATTTTTAGACGTGCTATTTCTTCTCAAACGGCTCCTTCTTTACACCTCTATAGTAAATATTAAACTTTCACTGGGCGCTTCGACTGTTATATTTTCATTTATACGAATACGTGTTTACAACCATGTTATATGGAATTAGATGCTTGTATATAAAATGTATATAGTGAAAAGTATTATAATAAAATGGGGAAACGGTATGGTTTACAACTGTTTAACTCTCTTTCCGGCGTTGGAGACGAAGTAGACGCAAGAGACTGGTTGGGAAAGGAGAAAGTAATTCAGGAATCTTTAGAAATGTATTTAAGGGACTTTCTCTCATTTCTCAATGCTCTCAATTGAAAAGTCCGCCGTGGTCGTTTGAGTCTGGAAAAGAAAAAGAACTCAAAATAAGGTCGTATTAGTTTGGTCTGACTCGGATTCCAAAAATTTATCAAAGACCAATGGAGAATGAACCACAAAGGTAAAAATTGAAAGGCCTTGGAACGTTATTCAAAATTAGGCAGTGAAGGACAAAACCGTAGTAAAGAAGAAAATCGCGAGATTTTTATTAAATATACGCCAACAAAGGATTTCTTACCATTTTCTCTTGTCAACTTTCCATTGGAAACTCTATGCTTTTAAAAGATAATAGCTAATACAGAAAATTAAATTCCATTGAAGAATAAATGAAGGGAATGGCTTTTAGTGATGTCAATAATGAACATTTTATCCTCTCGGGGCCATGAGAATGAAATATGGAAGGTTTTTCCATCTCTCTCCTTGTGAGGGAAGACGTGGGAATGGGGATAAAAAATGTGCTCATTTACCCAAGCCTCCTGACTACCAATTTCTCCTCCGTCATCGTTCCGCATGACAACTTGGGACTCCACTCCATGAAATTTCAAGGAGAAAGAGAGACAGAGGAGAAAGAACATCTTCCTTCCCACTTTATCTCTTCAGCTCAATCAGAGGAACTGGTTGGTACAAATTCCCTCCTTCCGTCCTCTATCTATTCCCTCTATCTTCCACGAGTGAGACATGAAGGGAAGAGCGTCTGAACCCTTAAGCTCCTTTCTTCCCTCTTCGTCTATCAATCATCCCAAGGGCTTTTTTCTCACAAAATGCCCTCAACATCTCATCTATTCTTCCTCACGCACTTCCTCGCCGCACCTCCCCCGCCCCTTACAACTTTATTTATTATTAATGAGTGGGAAAATGAGACCGTGTCGAATTTCGCACTCTTTTTAAAGTGCTTTCATTTTCAACCTTTCCCCTTCCTCTTTTATGAGTCTCGTCCTTATACATACACGAAGGTTCTCCTATGAGCTTCTTTTATTATTAATTATATTTCACACTTTCAATTCCTCTTTGTAGACGACGAGTTTTGTAAATTCAAATTTCAATTAAAAAGTAATCATAAAATTCAATATTTAAACTAGACGGAATTATTGCATCTCTATTTTTGGCATTTAAAAGGTAATAATATTTTAAGGGACATGCCGAATTCCCGAGTATAAAATATTCAAATTGGGAATATTAAATACCAAGACCGAAGAATGTTTCCCATCCTTATGACAAGTAAAATGGCGGAAAGTTTTCGGGAATATTGCAAAATGGGAACAATTAGTCTCAAAACGGTAATCCCTAAATATTTTGTGCAATGTTCAATAAAATTTCGATTTCTAAATCAATACTCTCCAATCATTTTAAAATGGGAAAGGAACAGAAGGTTTTCAATGCTAATATTTACTTTGCTTTTATGCTTTATTTAAAGAACACTCGAGGTACACTATTTATATCCTTTTAGTTTTTAAGATCTCATGATTTGTCAAATTTATATTTAAGATACTCAATCTTATTTACTTGTAGCCATTATAATTCAACAATAGGACCTATGGAATATATATGCTAGTTCAAATTTTCTCTAAGTAAATATAAAGATTCTCTTTATCCAAACAAAACTTTCTTTATTCTTCCAAAATAACCTCAGTGTAATTTCGTACGTGGTTGGTGCTTTGTGATCATTTAATGAATGACTAATAAATTATTCATTTTTGCTCCATGCACCGCCCATGAGAATGAATATTAAGATCCATAGAATCCAGACTAGAGGAAGTGCGTAAAAGAACATTAGTCAAATTGATCTAAAATGAATTAGAAATTGTACAAGATTTCCAGACCATTAGGCTCGAAGCCTATGTAATTTCCCTTTGGAGCAGATTGGAGTATTTGGAGAGTAAATAATTTGGAGCGTTAAAGGAAGCTAGAGGTTGAAGTCGAAACAATTTTGAAATCCCTTTGACTATGACTTTTTCCTTCTTTTAATACGAAGAGTTCTCGAGTTCTAGTAACTCTATCTAGGCCAGTAGGTAGTATTTAATGAATGAAGAGTCGAAGATGAAGTTAGTCCTTCGTCTTCCGTCGCACTCTGGAAGAGTAAATTGGCTCACTCAATTTAGATTATTCGCCGGATGGATTATTTCATTTCATTATGCAAATCTCCTGTCTCTAGATTAGGAACATTATATTCTATTAGCCTTTCTTCTGAAAGAATGGAAGAGAGAGAAATCCGAGCTTTCGCATTTACCTCTCCGTGACTAACAAAGGAATTGAGGCAGAAATCATTTCCATTGTAGACGACTGAATAACCCAAACTGTTTCACAGTTTGAAAGGAACCATTCTCAATGAGTCTCAATCTCTCAATGCGAAATTGCGATGTCTATCAAAAGAACTTTCCCAAATGATTTATTCTTAAGACTGAAACAATAGTCGAATTACTATAAAGTGAACAATATTGATCAAATTTCAATTATATTTGTAGCAGAATCTATACTTTTAATTAGTAATATTTTTTGTATACGCGCCTATAAATAGGTGTTCATCTTCATTTTAATAATTTTATTGTAAAATAAAATAAATTATTTTTAATAAATAATTTAACGATTATTACATTTATGAGATGACTAAAAAGTGGTGAAAGTATTTGCAATTTCTTTAGGTTAGGGGAGTTATATGACCAGTAAGACTATTAGTATTTTCAATTTAAATTATAGTATCCAAACGAATCCTCTAGTCGAGTCAATTAACTTTTGACACTAATTAGAGATTTGTATGTTTCATTATTTAAAAATATTCATCGTGAAGGGAGCAGTCAAGAAACCTTTGAATATCAACTTCATTTGCTTAATTAATCTCAAGGAGAAGCCGACTTGAGAGGTTTAAAGGAGACTTCAATCTCCTATGCTATTCATATAGATTAAATGAAGGTACTTCCTATATTTATATGTGTTAAATAAGAATTAAATCAGACGGAGCTTGTGAATCCTTCCAAGTTGATAATCTTGTTACGTACCTTAATGACAGTCCCAACCATCCGTGAAAATTTTAGAATAAATAAAAAAACAAATTAGGCAAATGGGAGTATTAAATAATATCAGTCTTCAAGTACGATAGACCTACTACACTACTATTAGTGAACTTCATACACTATAAAATATCTATTTATTATAAGGATAAATTGAAAGACTAAAAGCACTCGACTTAATATTAAGTCTCAAATTACAAAAGATTTAGTAATAAACTTTCAAGTATTTTTCCAATAATTGCACTCTTCGACTTTACAAAAAATGTTCACATAAGATGTTCGATTGCAAAGTCCGGATTTCTTAAATGCATTTTTTTTCATCTCATTTTCGAATGAAGTTTACCTTTTCAGTGAATAGGAAGAAATTACTCCTAATTCGCATTTCTCCTAGGTACCTATATATTACATCGAAGGGAAAGCCGACTATAAGTACAAAAGAAAGATGTGTCGTAGGTTTATTCTCTATTGGTGGAGGAATTCAAAAAGGAAAATTGAACTTGGAAATTCGAATCTGTCGAGGGCCATTGGAGAATCTTATTGACAACCGAAGGGAAATAAATCCGTCTATATAATCTCAGATTATTATCAAGGATTCCCCAACAAGACATTTTCTTATGCATGGTATGTGTATTACTGTGTATAGTCTCCTTAAACCTGAGATCCTGAGTTTAAATCGGCTTTTCGGAAATGACATTCAAAGAAGTTCTTTCCGTCATTTTATCGCTTTTCTTTTATTCCTATTCAATGTGAGACCTCCAAACTCCCAAGAGCCTCTTCTTTTTTAAGCTTCAATTTAAATTCAACTCATTCAACAGCTGAAAATTTTAAAACGTCAAATAATTGCATCATTTTATCACTATGATTTACCATCAATTTGAATCATGTCAACTAATCCGCCTCATAGTTTTAATATTATAGATAACAGGATAAATCCTTAACTAAAGTGGAATTATGTATAAGTTTAAAGCTTTATTCAATATAAGTAGAATTTTGGAAACTGCGTTGTAGTCAATTTTGTCAATTTAAGAGTGATGAGGTCAAGAAGGGCCAACTAATTGAATAAGTTAAGTGTTGAGAGGACGGGAAGGCGGGAACGAGGGAGTCGTAAGTTAAATCAGCTCCTGCCTCAGTCCCTGTCACTTGTCAGGAGGATCATTTGTCTTCCCCTGAAGGAGGTTAACCCTCACGATATAGTGGGATATAAAATAAGACAGAGTTTTTCATGGGCCGTCGAGTTCCTCCATGTCTCACTTTATTCTTTTATGGGGAGATGAAAAATAGTTATGGGGGCAGTCTTTGACATTTCCTCTCTTTCTCGACAGCTCAACGACCTTCGGGCCATGAAGGTCGAGGCGAAGCAGCTGAGCAGCGTTTTGCTTCAACTCCAAGGATTTCTCAAGTCGGTCGGAGCAGCCAGCGGTTCGGTCCAACAGGGTGGACAACAGCAACAACTCCTAGGTGGCCAGCCAGGTGGATCCGTTCAAATTCAACTCCCAGCGTCCCGCCATTCCCACCATGGCCTTCCCGACAATAAATCGACCCAGATATCTTCTGCGTCAGAGGCCCACTCTCGGTTGGTGACTTTATTTATCACGTTACTAAATATTACTCCTTCACATTTTAGAATTCAAGGATATTCTCATCCAATCTCTCTCTCTCCCATGTTGGTATTTCCGTCATTGATGAGCCATTTTCCCGGTGACTTTTCAGCATAGTGATCCTTCTCTCTCCTTCCACTTTCTCTTCCTCCGATCCCATGACTTTTAAAGGCTCTCAAAAAGCCCTTTCTTTGTCACGACTCGAATTTTCTATCAGGCTTCACTCTCAAAGTTTAAATCTTGGAAAGCTCTTTTCTTCATATAGTCCCTACTTGATATCCGAAGATGCATCCTTGTCCTCTTCTTGGATGCAAATCCAGAAGGAGGAAAATCCATAGGGTTGAGCAGGTGAGCTTCGAGTTTCTCTCCAGAGAGCTTTCTCTCCCTAAGCTTATTTACGCGGATTTGCTCTTGGTCATCCTATAAAATCCCGCTATAAAATAAACATTCAGGGATAAATTATGAGACCATTCTCGACAAATGTTCAGTTACTTTCGCCTAAATATAAGAGAAAAGTCACAAGGCCGACTTTCATTTTCCAACTCCAACATGTTGAGTTCTCACATAAAATTTTCTACATATTACTTTATTTAATACATTTCCTCTACCATATACTTATGTATAAAGTCACTAAAAGTAAAATTTGTTATTTTTTTATGAACAAAATTTCATTTCTTTACCTTTTCAATTCTTAAAAATATCCTTTTATTGAGTGAACAATTATTCTTCAACTGAACCAAATGTTTCAAGTGAACAGAAAATGATTTATTCATGTAATATAAACTGCTTTCATAATGATATTCTGATTGGATAAGTAGAATGGAGATTGAGATTAGATTGGAGAGGAAATGCTATTGCAGAGAAAATTCCCTTTAGTTGAATTGTATCTTATTATTCGGATACAACTTCCAAACTAGTAAATAAATATCACAATGTAAATACAGCGCCATACTTATAGAACTTTAGCACTTATCTTTCTCTGAAGAAACTCAACCATGTTCCTTGTATATTTATAAAAGGAAAAATTCACAAGGAATAAACATGGCGACGAATATCTCATAGAAAATAGAATTTCATAGAAGAGAGTTTTTTTCACAGGGTTTTTAGGAAAAACATATTTACAATGTATTATACTTTCATGCGTACAAAGTCGCAAAGTAGCGTTGAAGATAAAAAACAAAGTTGAAAATGATGATTCGAATGAGAAAAGGGGAGAGAAAGTAGGAGAAAATGGGCTTGGAATTATCACAGTAAATCATGCAAATCTCAATATTTATGCACTTAAGCCCTATAAGCATTAGTAAAATGGCTTGAATAGCCATTCATATACGCTATAGTTTCATATATAAACATTAAGCTTAAGCTTTATACATTAAGTGAGCGTTAACGTATCAGAATGTATTATACCTATACATACTAAATAGGAGTGTCGATCTGCTTAAATTCAGCCTTTAATCTTTATTTATTTAACTGACCAGACAATTTGCCTTTCGGCTCTGAGCCCAATTTATTTTCAATTTATGTAACGAACCTTTCACTCCTCCATGCTTATTTATAGATTCATTTTATCCATTTGTGGGATTTAGCATTCACTTAACATTTGTGAATTATGATGAAAGCTCAAAAGAATGTTAAATTGATTTTAAATACAATGGAACAATCAAAGGAGAACAAGGAGGATATTTTTTATGATGCCTGCGATGATTTTCGCATTGAGAAGGAATCCAATGGATTTGAAACTCTCCGGTTATGAGGTTTTGGATAATGAGGGAAAAATGGGAGCGAGGAAAAGACGGAATGGGCTCGTTAGTGGGAGTGGAGCTCAAAATATAAATAATGCGGAAGGAAGAGAAAGTCCCGATTTCTCCTCTTCTTGAGAGCCAAAGAGGAGGAGGAGATTGATTGTAATGGGAACCCGGGTTTTAATGGCCCATTTATAGAGGAGTTCCAATGACATGTCGTTATCTTATTTTTCTTTATTGCGGCTCGGGACAGGATGGAAAGCGGGGCTCAAGTGACGTCCTCCTTTGGAGAAACCCACTTCGCCAAAGGTGAGTCGGATGAATAACTAAAGTCCAATAAAGACCATTAACCATTACTTTATTATTATATTAAAGAGAGGACAAGTTCTTGGGGAGATCCTTAAACTTAAGGAACTAAATATAAGTAATACTTACAAGCTCCATATCAGCTAGTTTTCTCTTTCTTCTCATATATAGGAGATGAAAGATAGAGGGAAATTGTGGAAGTATATACTTATGAGAGCGTATAGTAAGTTTAAGTGGGGATATTTCAAGACCCTCCCTGCCATAATAATGTAATAATTAAAGTCGTAACTTGGAAGGGCCAACCTCTTTTATGCCCAAACTTCTCAATGTGTCAGAGAATTAGGAGATGAGAGGCTTGGGCAACCTGGGCGACATGGTCGTAGGCGAGGCGAGGTTGTAAAGGAGAGGAGTTACTTAATCTAACGAGCTTGTGAAGTGCCCCAGTTTGTTTCCCATTCGCAACATTACTCTAATGGTTTGTTGTTTTAATCCTGATTTAATTTACTCCGTGGAGGAGCTCTCTAAACTTTCTCCCCTCCTTCAAACAAAAATCAATTTTGAGAACCTTTTACTCCATGTGGAAGGCTTCTGAGAGTAACATGAGGTGAAATCCTTTAAATAAACAATCTTGAATCAACTTTCTACTTTTTCACGCTTTTTAGCTAATATAAATAAATGTATGACATCACATGCGTTATCTCACTGATCTTCTCAAACTCATCATATTAATTAGTTAGAATTTTACTACTTTATTACTTGTACTCAATAATTATTGTTATTAGTGATTAATCTATTAAATATTTAAAAGAAATATTTAACTGATTATATAATATTTGAATTTGAATGTATTTAAATTTATGAAATAAAGGAAATAATTATGATTTACTTTTCATGTATCTCGTATACTTAGGCCAGGCATGAAAGAAAATAGTTTTGATAAATTTTTCCAATTAATAATTTATTGACATTGGGATAATAGGCGGAGGTTTGGCCACTCATCCTCCAACTGCTCTTGGGAAAGTAAAGAAAGAGTCCGGTATAGCTTCAGGTATCAAATCCGACTTATCTCGACTCGGTGGTCGATTCACCAAAGCTGTCGGTGGAACTTCTGGGCCGCAGTTCAGCCCAACTTCATATGTGGCCGTCCCAGGAGGAAAAGCTGAAATGGAGTACATTCAAGTGGACACTTCCTATCATCCAAGGGTGATTGGGCCGATTCAAAGACCACCGCCGCCACAGCACGAAAGCAAAAAAGGGATGTTGAGTCAATTGTTCGACAAAGTACGTCACACGAAGGAGGATCGGAAGAAGAGTTTTCCTTCGGCTATAGCAGGGCCCCCGCCGCCCCCACCGCCGCCTCCTGTCGCCCGAGCCCCGTCGGCCAAAATGTACGATGCTCAATGCCAATACGGTGTTCAAGACTCGACGTCCGCCGTGGCAGCCTTGGCCTTAGCCCATCCCAATGCCCCGCATCCACAACGACCCCTGAGTCGTCGAGAATCCGCATCCAATCGACCTGTGTACACTCGAGCTAAGAGCTTCGTCAAGAGCAAGAGCGACGACGAACGCCCGCCGAGCAAACTCTCTAAGCACTCACGTGCCCGGAGCGCGGGTCATTTGAGTGTTGACCCCGAGATGCTCTTGAGGTCTCTTCAAGGAAATCCCAAGGAAGCCCAGAGGATTTTGTCTCTTTATCAGAGCTTGTCTAAGGACTTATTTGCCCAGTCCTCTCTCGGGCCCAAGGGCCATTACCAACACCAGGGAAAGCACGGGATTAAAAATCCACTCGAGGGGCCGATGCTCGCCTCCTCCTCCAAAGGAAACCCGAGTCACCAGCACCAAAGTCATTCGTCTCACGGGGACTCAATTAAATATAGCACTGGTCGCTCCGAGCCCGGGGATTTTGACGTCTTTAGCGAAGATGATTACCAGCAGATATTTCCCCGGATGAGCAGACCTGACTCTGCTCCTTTGAGGAAACCCTGCCCGGCTCATGGACTCAACCCTAGTCATTACAGTCATGGGAGAGGACATTCGGTTCGGTCGGCCGAGGTGAAAGTACACGTTCATGAGGAGCCCAGAAGCACCAGATCCTCACCTGCTGCCACACTTTCTAAAAGGTAGAGCCCATAACATAATAAATGGATGTATATGGCTCCTAACACTGTTGCTATTATTTTGATCAAAATGCCTTTCTATTATAAATAATTCAGTATATTTACTTATTAAACACAAAACCGGAAAACAATGAAATTTTTTCAATTAGATTTATCATTTAGTCGATCTATTTATGTGATGAAAGATGAAATACCACAATTTTGTACTTACATTTCCAAATTTAAAATCAGTATAATATATCATCAAGCAAAATCTTTTTGAATACCAAAAATATATTACTTTAACTATAATAGACATATAGCTAGTTCTTTTGTTTGAGTTTGAAAAGATATATTACAAGTATTTATTAGGTTCGGTGGAAATCTTTACACATTTATTCGCGTTCATAGACAATAGTCCCAACTCTCAAATATTCGAATATTTCGAAGAAATGAAGAGATTTTCCTTACTATTTGACATTTCAAAAAACATTTTTTCATAAAAAGAAGAGAAAGTAATATTTTACAATTGGATTTATTAAATTTTTGACGCACATTCTGAGAAAAAATAAATATTGAGATGAAAGTCGAGGTTCCTAGCAAGAAGGGAATATGGAGTATGTGTGAAGGGATGCAATGTATAGAAATTGATAGAGTAAGACTCGATCTCATATAAATGGTTATTGAAAGCCTGGAGGAGTCGTACTTGTACGGGTTCCTGAGCCAACGTGAGCAGAAGGGAAGAGTCGGCGGATCCCATTCAGCCAGCTCGACTCTCAAGCCCGTGACGAAAATGGGGAAGAAGGGCTCTTCGAATTCTTGCGAGAGCCTCATCTCCCTCCACTCAACAACGAACAGTCGGAAGTCATCGATTGATTTCGATCGGAGGTCGGTCGTCACGATCCGCCGAGCCGGGTCCAAACCACGGCTGGGGATCCAACATTCGTGGGATGCGGCTCAAACCATGCCGTCTCGCACCGCCACGCTGTCAGTCAACACGGGAGGGGAATTCTCGCCCGCGTCCTCGTCCAAACCATCCACGTCGACGCCTCTGCTCTCGCCGGACGACCTCCGGAGGCCGAATCCCTTCGAGGAGGATTTCGGGAAGCTACACAAGACTAACAGCTTTGAGGGACACGAGGAAGCCGTTCGCTCCATTGTGGCCGCCGTGAAAGAGACGCGGACCCAACAAAGGAAGCTTCACTCGGGAGATCAGTCCTAGCCAGTTCATTAAGCATTCTTCGTATAAAAGTGAAAGGAACGCTAAGAGTATCGAATTTCGCGAAAAATATTAATAATCAAGTATGGATGTGCTGAGAGAGTGGGCAAATATTGCTCATTTTTTAAATAAATTTTAATTAAAGAAATGACGTAATATTTGAACCATTCTGTATATCTTCATATATGAATTATGATTCGTTAATGTATGTAAATATTGTAATATGAATCTGTAATAAATAATGTAAATATATAATATGTATGTATATAGTATATTAATTATGCTTAACGAACAGTCAACTCATTATCTCTTTTGGTTAATTAACGGTTAATTAAGCTTGTATGGAAAATATTCAAATCATTTAAATTTCCTTTATTAGCCAAAGACCTTTGTTTAAGATTTTAGAAGATTTTAAAGTAATGTTAAAAGAGCAAGTCTCATTCCTGTATAATGTATACTAAAGTTATTTAATAATGTTAAATGAGTTGAATCAATATGGTCGTATATAAAGTACTCACTATACTTATATTAATCATAACATCTTTTATATAATCAAATGGTGCGTAATTTGTAAGTTTGGAAAATAAGGGAAACCTGTGTTCGACTATTATCAATTAAGAAAAAATACAAAAGAAATAACGTTTAATTGGCAAGTTTAAATGAGAAGCGACTCATTGAGAGCGCGGCCATATAACTTACGATACTTGCGACATAGGGAGAGGAAGAAACTTTTGAAGAGACCAATCCTCTTTCAGAGTTCTCCTAATCTAGTCCAAATGGAAAGCCCAAAGTTCCGTAATTGAGTAATTAAAGAGTTGGATACACTTGGATTGGATTTTTCCAAACTTATATTACAATTTCCGTAAATGAGTGTGAAAAGGTTAAAGTTCAGGCACGAGCGAGGAAAGTGATTCATTCTTTAGTTGCTAATATACTGGATCGCTCGGAAACTCCTAATACTCCCGTTGCCCTCATTAAAATATTGAGTGTAAAGTTCATTTCTCTTCCTTTCTTCCCCTCGCTTCTGCTTAGAAATCGTTAAAAATTGATTCATTTGTTTCTCACAGCGCATTGTCTTTATATGTTTGAAATACTTATGATGATGTTAAAAAAGAAATAAAATATCTTGATTCGATATTTACATTATCTTTTAATACAAAATTAATTAGCACAATTTCATTATACTAATTGCAAAGTTACTAATTATTATTTTCCATCAAGCATTCGTAATTTATTAAACTAGATCATTCAAGGTTGGGACTTTCAGGATGCATAAAAGCTTTAACCTATCTCAGCAATTTGCTAATTCGATTTCTTATAATTGAACCTTTGGCATTTGTTAATTAGATCTTAATTGTAAACGAATTTATGACGTGGATTAACAAGATCGGAAATGACCGAGGGGTCTAGCAAATGTACATGGTTAGTCCAGTTAGTAACGATACGGGGTTTACAGCCCAAACTACAAATTGCACGATAAAGTGCTATACACCATCAGCAAAGAGCATCAAAAGTTACATTAATGACATAATTTTCATTAAAATATTTGCATGTTTAAGTATTTTATGGGAGAACTTTGAATTTTATTAATCTGTATAAGAATACACCGGAATGACAGTCTGGGAAAGTTTCGACCTTGATAAACACACTAATTAACATTCCAATCTAATTTAAATATTCTTATGGCTTTAAAAAACATAAATTTATCAAAAAAATTAAATTTTTATTATTTAATTTGTTGAAATAATATTTTTTACATCTCACGTTACTCTGAAAAAAGCAATGCCTAAATTTAATTTTTTGAATCTTATTCAATAAAATACTTAAACATTCAAATATTTTAATGAAAATTATGTCATTAATGTAACTTTTGATTCTCTTTCAAATGGTGTATAGCACATTATTGTGCCATTTGTAGTTTTGGCTGTAGACCCCATATCGTTACTAACTGGGGGCCCTGTATTTATAAATGTTAGTCTTTCACACATATACAATAGATATTTGTGGAGATCCACGCGTACTTGTTTTTCCATTATTTAATTATTCTCTAGTGTCGAGGACATGGGCGGAAATCTACAAGGGTTTTAACGCCCAACTCGGACTAAATTCCTCTGTTCCTGCGAATCCGAAAGGGCAGAATTTCAATTTACAGCTTCGCCCTCGTCTTTTCAAATTACCTCTCTCATGTTCAAAGAACCCAACGATCTTGTGAATCGTCAAATTCGCTCACGCAGCCAGGGATCTCAAATGGCACATCCACACACACACATACACTAACCTATTTCGGATTTTCAAATACGGTTTGAGCCGTCCGGATAGGAGACAAGACGGAGTGTGTATAAGTACATACGAGTATCTCGTTCTTTTCCATCGTACTATGTAGGCAGCCGCCGATTTGATTCCAACTCCTCCATATGTATATGGGAAAAAGAAGGCAGGAAAATCTACTTCCTCTTTATTTACATTTTCCAGAGATTCCTCAGGGAAATATTTCCAGGTCCCATAATTCAATGAAGTTGAAGGAAGCTCGAGTTCCCTCTGGCCAACCAATGACAAATACGTTGAAAAAGTTACCATTTATTTAGGGGCCATCATCTTAAAGGGCTTACTTACCAAGACATGAAATGACTCCAACTCGCCAGAGGCTCAAATGACAGGAGGAGAAAGAGGAAAAACTCGAGACCAATTGCTCGATGCCAATACACATTCTCTGAACTATGATATCCAAAGATGCTCGGAATACCAAACCGATTCCCATTCCCCCTTTCATAATTTCCTTTCCATTTATGATATATGGGACTCACCGAATGGCACTCTCAAAATCTTCGAATGCTTTTCAAACTAGAGAAGGAAGAAATTAATTTGTCCGCCCTTTTCGTCTTTCACTTCAACTCACAAAACTACTCCATAAAACTCAAGAAATAGCCCAAATAAAAAACGATCTAAAACAATTTATTTCTTTGTTAAAATATCTAAAAATTTTAATTCTCATTTTCAATTTTACTTTATCTAACAAATGAAATTTTACAAATATTTTATCTAATTAAGAGTATATTTTAGCCTCTGAAGCAGCATTTTAAATAGTTAGTTTTAAGGGCGTGGAATATTATTAAAACTTATTTTAACTAAAGTAAGTAATGATCGGAAAGTTTTAAAAGTTCTATCATTTGAGATTATTGGGATCTTAGCATAAAATTGACGAGTTGGTTGGAAAGAGATGAAATGGCTCTCCAATTCTTAACTTGAGATAATAGGTTTAAATAGGATAAAGGGAGAAATATGCTCCGAGTTCCCATCAACTCTCTTCACTTCGACTTTCATCATTGGTCCGAGTTTTCTCCTAGCTTTGGGTTTCACCCTTGGGATTTCCTTATCTTCTGCTCCATCGCACCATCTCATCCAGAGATCCTCTTCTCTTTTCAGGAAAATCTCCATGATTCCAATGCCGCTCGGCCCAACTTCAACTCGTCTCGTCGGGTCTCTGCTGAACAATTTGAAATCCGTCGAGGGGATGAACTCATCCAAAGATTCACATATCGGAATATGAGTTTGAAAAACTCAATTTACGGCCCCAAATGTCAGGGAGTTTGAAGGTTCAAAAAGTAAGGGAATGTTCCATTTCATTTGTTCCTTATATTATACATCATTCCTCCCTTATTTGGTCGCTTCGATCCAAAATGAGAGGAGTTAGGAAATGGACTAGGCAAAATGCCGATAGGAAGGTTAGAAAAACTTTTTCAAATCCCCCATTTGTCATCTCATGTTCATACATCATCATTTTACGATATTTGGAAAATTGATTTTATTAATTTAATAGCCTTCAACAGGCGTTTTATTTCTTCTTTGTTGGTAAGTATTTGACATGGTTTTTTCCTTGTATTGAATGATTTTACACATGATGAAAGGGATTCAATTTTTTGATAAAAAATAAATTACTTTACACATTTATTTAATATCTTTTTATCTATAATAATTTATTCAAGATTGGTGTGATAGTCGATAATAATTTAGTGTCTTCTCATACTTATACTCAATAAGGACTAATCCTAAATATTTATTAGCAATTTTGCGCTTGAGTGTTTTAATCGATTGGTATTATGTATAAAAAGAAGTAAAAGTGTGGAAAATCTAGCTAAAACAAAAGAGCTCAAAGAGAAAAACCCTTATTCCACTTTATATCTAATAATGAATTATATGAAGATGAATATTAGACAGGTAACCCCAATGACATCTCAAAAATAAATTTTCTTTAGAGAAGTGATGTGAATTCAGTCTTCATCTTACATGCGCTAATTTGGAAGCCTAATGCCTAACCGAACTATTATTCGCACAACAGAATTGAAATTGAATTGCTTTTATCGTGCAGAATTTATGAGGCAATGCATATTTTCAAATTACCGTTTGTGCTTTTATTTTTAATTTAAGTCTTTGATTCAGCGATTTAGTTCATTCACCTTCTCTTCACAAACTTTTCATTCAATTTCAATGGAATGATTTTTTGTTTCCGAACTTGGCTCAATTATTTTTCTTTTTATACACATTATTATGGATAGATGCGTGTGTAATAGAAGTTACTTATATGCGAATAAAATATACATACAAAAGTGTATGTTTCAATTAAGAATTTGCTTTTATTAACACTGAAAGCTTAATTTGTCACAAATGTTTTAATGCATATTTCATTTTTTTCGGAAATTCTGACATTTTATTACCTTATGGTACTTTTAGGCTTGACTTGATATTAGGTTTGAAGAACTTTGGTTAGCATTTAGCATTATTAGATTAGATACAATAACATTATATAAGCATACTAAAACTGTAATCTATTTAGCTATCCTAAAATCTAAGAGAAACTATATATTTATGTAGGCATTTGTAGCTTAACTTAAGATAATGTTGAAAATTTACTGTACAAAAATCACGGCGTTATATTTATATAACACATTAAAGATAACTTGGTTCATGATTACGTTAAGGTACGCAGTATGGTAAAATGATTGTAAAATAAATAATTGCAGATGAATTGTCAATGCCTATAAATTAAAATCTTACTCGAAACTTATAGCTAATTCACTCTCAGGTGTCTTATTAACAAATTAATATACATATTAAAATTCCAGCACAATTAAAAAGGTTTATATAGTAGTAAGAAATTTTCCATTAAAAAATTAAACATTGAATTAAAATTTTTATAAAATGAATCTACTTAAATTCTATATTTTTGTCATTAGATTTTACAATACTATTTATACTTAAAACTAGGTTTTCTTAAGCCCTGCATTCAATTTGTGATATTGTAATTGTGGATGTGATTTGTAAGCTTGTGACTTTCCTACATTTAAGTATTTTATGTGAAGAACATCGATTGTCACTTAAAAAGAAGATAAATGAGAGGTCACGAATTCCTCCCAGAACTCCTCTTTTCTCTTATCCGACCATGAATGAGAATTTGGGACGTGTTCTATCAGTTTATCAACCATTCATCACCTTTTTTATCATGTCCCATTTCCTTCACTTTCCCCCGCTTTTCCATTCTCTTCTTTCTAAGATGGACTCTTTGTTTAGTATTAAGAGAAAAGCCTTTGTTTCCAATTCCTAGGGATCTTTTTTTTCACATCCTTTCTCTTCCCATTGTTCAACCTAAACCCGCATTTTTCCGCTACAATGTTTCCATTTTTACTTTTTATATCGTCCAATAAGCCTATGATTCTCATTATTTTTCTGCTGACCCGACAAAAGAAATAAATTGAATGAGGAAAGAATGCCAATAATAGCCAACGGAAATATTCCGAGAGGATATAGCACCTTGACACGCAGCGAATATAAACCAATAACGGCACAATCCGTTTCATATTTATATATTTCATAATTTATTTTATACCACCATCATATTTTCATAAATAGTTTGTTTATTAACCTATAAGCACAACGATATTAAAGTAGTTTCCTTTTCCGAAATACGCATAATTTATCCCATGTCCTTAGTAATAAATACATGATATGCTATTCACATAAATACACCAACATATCTCCTCAATAGAGCTTTCAATAAAAAATAATAATAAGCGAAGAACTCTTTGGTCAAAATGAGGAATCGATCTTTGCTATTTATCTACCAAATAAGTAATATATATCTATGTAATAAAAACAATAAAAATCTGTTATATATAGCCTTTTCTATATAAGTATTTACCTTACTTTGATAAATATTAGCTATTATACTCACAAGTACGAAAGCGAGAAGAAGAAGACTTGTTGGAGAAACTGACTAGTATTTAAGATTCCATGTGGTGAGTTCGGGGAGTCGACTCTTAATTTCCTAAAGGAGAAGGAGGAGGAGAAAGGTAATGTAAGTGTATAGGGAGCAGGAAACCATAATAAATGGGATTAAGAAGGAACGAGGAAGGCTGGAAATAATACACAGTTCCGAACTCGAATTTGGGATTGGAAGTGTTAATGGGCGAGGATTCCTTTTGGAAATCTGATAAATGAGAAAAGAAGGATTTCATTCCCTGTTGAGTTGAACTCGAAGGGAGTTCATTGAATCGAGGAGCTGGCCGAGGCAGGTTCCCCAAGGAGCATCTCCCCTTCAGGTCGAGGTCTTCGGCGGAATCGCTGGTCCGACACTAAGAATACTACTGTGAGGCCAAACAGCACCAAGAAGAACCCAGCGAAATTAAGGACCAGGGCCGTTAAACCCAACTCCTTATATTTGTCCCTGCAATATGAGAGAAGAAGGGAGTTTAGCTCTCGCGTATCCTTTCCTCTACTTCCTGAACTTCAAACTGCGGATTAAGAAGGGGAGCCAATCAAAACTTTGACCATTATGCTTTCTCTACATCATTCCTCCACATACCACGTCCTAACTCTTAAAGACGCCTTAACATTTCATGATAATCTTCATATTAGCATAATGCCACCTTCATTTAACTTTCTGTTAATTCTCATTATGATTCCGTGCACAGCTTACAAATATACACTGATATATAAGCTCTATTTCAATTACTCGAAAACTCGAAATAATGTTTTAATGTTCATTCTCATAAGCTTTGACAAATATGCCACATTTCGAATGCTCTTTAATTTCAACCAGCTTAATCTGCATTAAAAGTTGAGTTTGTAAAAGTGGAATTTGAGTAGAAGAATATAATTATATAAAAATTAAGGTAAGTATACTCTATAAAAATATAGGATTTAAATAAACGTGAGATTCTTAGTAATAATTAACCTTTAAGCATTTCTAAAAATGGAAAAATAAACTTACGCAAACTTGTAAACAGCCTTCAACGTAATACCAGTGATTCCAGCCACAATGCACAATAGGAATATCATCGGCCCAAAAAACTTATGGAATGGTAAAACGAGCATCCGGATCCTTCCAGGAGTCCAAGGAGTCAAAAATGTGATAAACCCAGCCAGGAACTATGTATAATACAAAAAAAGCACTTTATTTCCTCAAAGGTTTTTTGTCTCATTTCTCGTCTTTGTCTTTCAAATCATGACTCTGGTAGGATTAGGTTCGGGAAATTGCCCTGGAATTCATACTTGTCCATAATAGAGGATGATGGCTGTAAGTCCAATCCAGCTATGAATGCTGTAGAAATGAGGATCTCCTTTCACATTATGGGCTCTGACGGCGGAAGCGAGAGCGACAGCAACAGCAATCACCGTGATCAAGTGGATTAATGCGTGCATCAGCTTTACTGTCAACTTAGGTCGTTCAGGAAAGATTCTATAGATGATTTGTCCTGAAATACAAATCCTCAATAAGTTCCTCTCTTCCTCCTGTCTTCACACAAAACTCCTTCATTTGTCTAGACTATAGGCAAAAAACTAAAAAAACACAGTAGAAGGAAAGAAAAACACGAGAAAACCAGGAGTTGAGTTCAAAAAGTCAAGAATGAATACAAATTATGTAAAATAGAATTCAACTTTTTCAAACACAACTTTCCTTGAATTTAACACTCTAAAGAATTCTCTAACTCTAGCACAAGTATTTTTCACCAAAAATTAAAAAGTTTGTTTAAAAAAGTTTGATATTATGTAATATGCATGTAAGGTATATAATTCGAGCAAAACTTTAAATTTAATCCATTATAAGATTATAAAATTATAACAATGAAAAGATCTACAGTATACAGTAAAACCGGGTTTGATTTCATTAAGCAAATCTCATCATTCATCATAGGATTTACAGACCAATGTAGTTTAATTAAAAAAAACTATCAAACTACCAAGTGGAAAAACTATTCTCATTTAAACTTGCCCTCAAGTTATTAATGATGGCTTGACGGCAAAAGTAATGAATTTATGCGCGGGAGATTTCGAGTTCTTAAACTAGGCATTATTGGGACATCAAACGCGATTCAGATTCCAAGCAGTCAAAATTAAAATTTAATTTTGGTTTATTTTCCCAAAAACTTTGAGCAGTAAATGAAAAATTCTCGTAAAATTTAGCTCATTTACATAATTAAAATTGTTGTTGTTAGCTTATTATGGTCATATTTAATGTCATATGCTTAATTTCAAATCATAAAAAGTCTTTGATCTTATAAAATAGATACTTTCTATGATATGCAAATATTGTAATAACAATTTGAAAATTTTTACTTTGCTATTATTTAATCTACAGTGTATATTACAAAAATCCTAGATGACTTACCATGCCCGTGAAGATAGATGAAGAAAAGGGTCATGAGAACAATATGGAGATTGACTTCAGTAGTTGGGTTCGTTCCCCATGTAATTCCCCCGTTGAATGAAAAAATCCAAACGAGAAGAAACAAACACATGGAGAGTCCAGTACTTTCCATGATGATCAAACCAAGTTTAAAAAGCTTCTGAGAAAAATCATAGTCTCGTGGATCTTCGTCGCTTCCCATCTTCACTTCTTTTACTTTTGTGAGATTACTGAATTCTATCGTGTCAAAACTCAAGGAGTCTTCAAGAAGAAATCATCTAAAGAAATATTCAGCACAAAAAATTAATCATAAACTACAATAAGCAAAAAATCTACAATGCGTAACGATGAACGAAGTTTAATTTTAAATAGTCTAGATTAGACTTAAAAATTATAGCAATTGAATTTGAGAAAAGCAAATATACAGATCCTTATGAATAAATTCATATTATTAAACGAATATAACAGCATTGATGAAGGATAAAATGTAAGAAGATGATGAAACTCTGATAGTTTCTTTTAATTATTTTAATGATATTCATATCATCGCTTTCGTTCATGTCGATGAGATGACAAATGACAAGTCATGCTAATCCCATTTGATAAAATGAAAGTGAGTCAAGCTAAAAACTACTTATTAGTTCATTAAAGTTAACTATTTTATCTCATGTATAGTAATTTCATTTTCTGACAAAAAGTGATAAGATAATGTTACAGGTATTTAAGGAAAGTATAGTAGGTATGCAATTAGTTGAATTAATGAATTTACTAACTAGTATAAATGAAAATTCTATTAATTGTATTAATCAGAGTATAATAATTTTAGGTCATGTAATAACCTCATTAGGTATTAACCATGAGAATAATTTGAAGATAAGTGCCAATAAATACTAAATACCAAAATATCAATTCTATCATACGTGACAATCAATTAATTATTCATATTCTTAAACCCTTTATAAAACTATCAATTGTTCAATATGCAAAGGTAATTAAATGAAGGAATGACAATACCGTTTTTATAATTGTAAAACTATCTCTTATTTTTAAATAAAAGATCATTCGGAAAAACTTTTTAATGGGAATAAGAGTAGAAATCCCAAATCGTGCACTCTCCCAATTCGCGCACCCCCGGCTAATATGCTGTTTAAGCTAATTTTTTTTGAAGGTTTACGTTGCAGCATTAAACCTTTCCAGCCTCGACTATTTCGACTCTTAACTTAAAATAAAAGTACATCCCCATCCATGCATTGACTTTTTTGTTTATAATAAAATATTATCCAATTAAATCTAATAAGTTTTATAGAATAAATCAATGAGTTTTATTCATACTTATATCAATTTCATACATAAGATGTTATTTGAAATAAGTGTTAATTTCACCATAAATAATTTGTCTATTTGACCGACTCCTCACTATACTTTTGGGACATCACTATAAACTTTTGGGACATCACTTTAACATGTCTTTCTAAAATTTCCCCTTGAACTTTTGTAAAAATGCTTTTTTCATTTGACTCTGTATTTGGATTTTCTAATCTCCTTTAAATTGACCGTCTACTTACACCATATTCTCTGGCAGCACCTTTTATTGTCATATTTCCACTTTTCACTGCTCCTAAAGCTAAGGTTTACTAATTTCGGAATTGTTCATGTTTTTAATAATTTAACTTCACTTTGTTCTAAATTTTAAACAAAACATTAAATGTATATATATATATGGCAAAAAGGAATGTAAATACCTTAAGAGCAATTCTTACAATCAATGCAATTGAGAGATGAGGAATGTACTTTTATTTTAAATTAAAAGTTCGAAGTGAGTCGAACCTGTAAGTCTATTTTTAAAGGCTTAGTGCTGCAGCGTAAACTTTAAAAAAAATTAGGCCGCTTAAACAGCATATTAGCCGGGGGTGCGCGAATTGGGAGAGTGCGCGATTTATGATTTCTACTCTTACTATAAAAAGAAATAACTTAAAGTTCAAACGTCATTTCTACTCTTCCTGAGCAAATATTTATTCCTTATAATACCATTAAACGAATCATGATAGCACTTCCTTGTTTAATTGTCATTAAACCCATTAAAATTAAAAGGAGTAATTATCTAATAACACCATGAAAAATGTTCATGTCTCATATAAACTTGCTAACTAAGTTACCCAAATGATTTTAATTACAAATTGCAAATTTAAAAATCTTACTTTCTATTGTTGTGATTTCCTAATGCTCTTACCTTGTCAGCTATCAATGACTTTATTGATTCGATACACCCAGCGTGAACCTGGATGAATTTCACATCGGATTGACGCTATATAAAAAGGTATTGCACATATTGGATTATAGGAAGAACTGAAACAGCCGGAAAGACAATGAACCGGAGGAGAGGAAACCGGAGGTTTGGTCTTTCGTCAATCAATCTGATAGTCGGACGGGAAAGCAGGAGAGCCGAAGGTGGCGAGTTTAAGTGAGCTTAGGATTTGAAACTAATTGATCGATAATTGGTTTTGGAAGATTAGCCTCGGATTTGGGAAGAGGTGGGTAGCAAACAAGTGGTCGATGGCCCGAACGACACGTGAATATTCCAGACCCAGATCATGGAGTCTCTTTGGCAAAGGAGATTCCCAGACAGCTGGCTGGTTTTTCCCTCAACACTCACTCCACTTGTTTGGTCCCACACGTAGGACTTGTATTGATCCGCTCACAGTTCACTCGAGTGTATTTCTGCGCGAGATCCTTCAACTCTATTTCTCTCTTCCACTACATACACTAGGACTTGGACAGACAGTGTTGGAGACCTTGGAGATGCTTCTTTCCTCCTTTCTTTCCAGAGAATTCTCTCCTTTAGAGATAGGACGCACCTTGAAACATTTCTCTTATGGATTATCCCCGAGAAGTTAGCCAGACGAGTGATGGGGCTCTGAAAAGGCCAATTTACAAACTCCGACCCTCGCTCAAACTCTTTTTTTTACAACGGAGGAGAAACTCTTCCACTTTTCGGATTTACGGACAAGACGACCGGTTAAATTTCACTGAAGAATGAACGAAGCCCTAGAGGATCCTTTTCTTAAACCAAGTCCTTTCAATTCCTTGAGAGAACCGAAGGACTCGGGTTACTTTTTGATTCATCCTCAAACTCCTCGCTCTGCTCAACACATCTCCTTGAGGACTTTCAATGGAAATTTGTCTCCTTCCTTGAATGCCTTCTCCTTATCTGATGTAATACTAAGAGATGAAATCTCGTGAATATTTAGATTACGCAGGATGATTTCATTGTACTTTTATTTAACTCGAGTCTCTGAGTATTCACAATTTTTCCTCAATTCAACACAAAACTCGTAGAGGACATTTAAATTGATCTTTAATTAATTAGAATTATATATGAAAAACTGGAATTTTAATATTTAAGTCTTTATAAGTATTAGCCAGCGTACTTATAATATTAAAGTAATTAATTGTAAATCTGGGTAAATAACATGAAAAGTGTTTTTTACGATTTCCATTTTCGTTCAATAAAGTTTAGAAGTTTAGAAAGATATAAATAAAGACGAAAGAGAAAAAAATAGGAATTTTATTATATTTCTGAGCTCTTAGGTTTTTTTGAAGGGCCAGGTGGAAGGTCTGACATGGAAGTATCACTTTCTGGGAAATCTGAGAAATCTCCAGAGAGGCACGCCAAGTCTTCATCAGTGAGTCCCGTGGCAGCGAAATACTGATCAATGGTCGGTTGCTTATTCGATTTTTGCATGAGATTCGTTGCATCTGCTTCTCTAAAGTTGTCTTTGCTCAGCCCGCCTTTGTTGAGAACGTCCAACTTTTCCTGAAGTAAAGGCCAGAGCACGTCATCGGCCGTTCCCTTTGCTACGAGGTATTGGACCAAAACACTATCCTGTTGTCCGATCCTATGAGCTCGATCTTCAGCCTGAGTCAAAATCTGTAAAAAGGAACTTTCTTTTACATTTAGGACACGATCATAATTAAAAAGACGCTTAGGTATGTATGATTTGGGAATATTTAGGAAATCCTGTATATTATAACTAATTGTATAGCGTTTATCTTTGTATACAATCCGTTTATTAACCTAACGTCTTAAACTTTTGTTATGCAGAAACTCTGGACAGTGAGAAAAGGGAAAGTCGTTCAAGCTTTTTGAAAATTATATAATTAAGAAATTCTCATCTATGAATGATGTTCCGCATTGAAGTGATGGGAAAGGATAGCGAGAGTCTCGTTCAATTGACGTCATACTCACCCCAGGATTCCAAAAGAGTTCGGCAAAGAGAACCAAATGGGCGGCCGTCAAGGTGATGCCTGAATTTGCTGCTGTGATGGACAAAACCGCAACAAGGACGGAATCGTGGAATTGGAACTTGTCAACGAGGGCCTTCCGATCCGCTGCATTCGTCGTCCCGTCAATTCGAATGTACCTTTCAAACACAAAATGAAATTCCATCCAAGAAGGAGAAATGAAGGGAATTCCTTTCAAAGTCAATAATGAACATTTTTTCCACTACGCTCGGATCTCATGATGAAATATGGCACTTGTAATTGATACATCCATACGATATCCTAAAATTTTACAAAGTCTGTCATAATAAGTATCTGGGATTAAAAATTATTTACTTAATAAAAAAACCTAAAAATTAAATTCTTAAACTTCTTCCTTCTCTATTAAAAAATATACAAAGGTCCATTTTGGTTTCACCCATTTTGTACTATATTTGTCCTATATTGTAGTAGTAGAGTAAAATTTTTACTATCTATGTAGTATAGTGGAAAAAGAAACTTACTTGCACTTTAAAGATTCGAGTTGAAGACAAATGGCATCAAGCATTACTCGATGATGAGCAAAACAAAGAAACTTCTTTTCACTCTCGACCAACTCTTTTATGTACTCCCTTAAAAAACAAATTAATTATTCATTCATCCAAAACGCTTTTCAATAAAATGGGCTCGAGACAAGAAACTTTTCTTTTAACAAAATTGAATATTTTAAGAATTTGTATACCGAACTCCTTCGATTTTGGCAGTAGCCGTTTCGGCATAATACTCCAACAATTTCCCCCTTTTTTCCAACGATTTGAAATTCGAATCATTGAGACTCAACTTGTAGGCCTCTTCTCTTAATTGAAGACTATTGCTATTCGCCGAGACATGGGAGGCATTAATGATCATCATTTGCCTGTGAAGGAATAAGAATAATTTCAATCATCCAGTCAATCAAAGTGAAGTAATAAATGGTAAGTTTACAACAAAGGTAAAATAACCTTATTTTAGATGGGAGTTGTGAAAGAACGTCTGACTTGAGTCTCCTTATCATAAGAGATTCTTCGAGGACAATTTTCAATTCTTCTAAATTAGAAGACCCTGAATGATCCCATCCCCATGAGGTTTTCTTGGAATTGCAGTACCGAATTCCATAATCAGTTGCACTAAAATGATCAAATTCTTAATATCGGAATACTATAATATATAAGATTAAAATAATAATGGGCACCTGGGGAAAAGGGATCGATTGATAGAAGAAATTTGATTATATAATTCCATCGGTCTTGATAAAGCAGGAGTCCCACTCAGTAGAATTGCTCGCTTGGCATTTTGAATCATTGGAACCACAGCTTTGGATCTCGCAGTCTTAAAGTTTTTCAAATTATGCGACTCATCCTAATAATAACGTTAAATAGTTTTTATTATATTAATAAAAATAAAAGTCGTGAGAAGCGTAAAAGGTGGAAATGTCTTGTAAAAGTGCTTACAACAATGATGACTTTGTAATTTTGAAAATCTTGAGCTCTTCTTTGCAAAAGATCATAGGAAAGAATGACGACTTTTGATGGAGGTACGGGATCCTTAGAAGTTTCCATTATTGTAATACTTCCTGCTGGGACCGAAGGAAGCCAATTCCAGATTGCTTCTCTCCAATTATATCTATGAAACATTGAGTAATTGAAAGTATATTGAATATGTAAAAACAAATATGAATTTTTGTTTTAAACTTTTATAGATAATTCAATGGCAAATGAAAATATTTAAAGAAAAAATATTAATTTAAACAATTTGGTATTTTAATATATAACTATTTGAATTTACTTCATCGAAGAAGGTCCAACAATGAGTAATGGCCATTCTGAATAATAATTATGAGCAATTCCTAAGGCTTGAATTGTTTTTCCGAGACCTTTACAATAAAAATGAAAGTTTGTAATTTAATATTTATAAGAATACATTTTAATGAAGAATGTCACTTAGAATATATTGAGAAAAATATTTAATTTACCCATATCATCAGCTAAAAGTATGCGTCCGCCACGACTAATTCCAAAAGCAATTCCTTCTCTTTGAAAGACAAATGCCTCCTTGATTAAAACAGGATCAATTTTACTTAAATCTACGTCAGGAATTCGTTTGCTAGTTGAAGTATTTTGCAGGATCTATTTCCGAGAAAATATATTAAATGAAATTAAAATTTTATTGCATCAAAAGTAGGCATTTAACATTTTTGATTTATAAAATGATCATCATTTCATCATGTGCCATCAGTACTTTTAGAACATGGGAAGGAAGAGATCCAATTACAACATTTGGTTTGAGAGCTTCAAAAGCTTTTATTAAATTGGCATGTTCAGTGATTGGAAAATTCCAATTCTTTGTTTGAGGATCTACAATGTTTTAATTTTTTAAATATTTAGTAAAACCTTTGTAATATGTAAAATAATAAGTTAAGCTAAGGTAAATAGATCTAATAACCATAAATTGGTCCTCTCATGGTTTTAAAGATCTCAATGGCATTTTTGTTAAATCCCATTTCAACCAGGAATCGCTCTCTTGAGATTAAAATACAAGTTGCTGTCGTTATTTTCGCTGATAAAAATTCGTTTTTAACGGGAACAGGAGGTGCCAAACCTTTAGCCGGACCTTTATTCATTCCTTGCTAAAAGATTATGATAAACTGTTAATCTTAAGATTTTTCAGAAGTTTTATTCATGATTATATTAGAATATTTCCCATTATATTATGATTACTAATACAATTTTAGATTAAGCATTTACTGATAAGTCAAAAGTTAATTTGCATGATAATAAAGTATGTACCGAATATATGGCATTCACTTTCTGAGTTTGTGGTTGTAGACGAATTGATGATTGATGGCTATTAAAAACAGAGTAATTTGTGGTTCTTGTATTTGATTGAGCTCCAAGATTGGGTTGTAAATTAGGATTCGAATTTTGGTTCAGATTCATTTGTTGTCTTTGCGCTGCTGACATTGAAGCCATTCTTCGTTCAATGGCTTTTAAGCGATTTTCTTCCATTCGTCTTTTCTGCTCGTCTGTTAACGAACTCATCTTGATTGAAGTTGAATCGTCGAACTCTAATTCAAAAATGTAAATAATTGTAGTATTTATTTCATTTATAAATTTAATTAACAATCTTAACTTATTAGTGTTTCGCTTCATATTAACAATAAGTACATTATGAATATATAAATTTTATAACTTACGGTTAATTGAAATTAAATTGAAAATGTTCTTCACAGCTTCACAATCCTGATTAAACACAATTGAAATTTAAAATTATAATTTAAGTGAACTAAAATATAATTATGGTTTACTTAAACTTTTCATATTTAGCCATAAACGGTAAAACGTATTAAGATGGCTGATCTTCAATTAATTATTTATTAAGTGAAATGATACAGTAATAAAAATTTCATATGCTTTATAATGAACTCTAAATATCACCTGTGATTATATTGTATCATATGGTATAAAACATAGATTGAAAGTTAAAATTAAATAGTGCACTAATTGAACTTATTTATAGTAATTTTAATTTGTCAGTCGAATTTCGTCTTGTTTTGAGTTGAGTTGATGATTTGCAGACATCACGTAGTTCACGTCTTCAACTCGACACTGACACTTCGAAGACTTCGATCAGCATATTAAAAAATCAACCGGTTTGAAAGTCTCCATGTTTGGCGCTTCTATCATGATTCATGAAATTGTGAATAAATGATAGGTCAATGTAAATTGTTATCCATAGCGTTTTATTAAATGACTAATTATTATTTTAAGATAAAATAGCTGATCAAATATATTATAATTATCATTAGAAGAAAATAAATAATCCACAATCTATCATATCTTTTAAAATAAACTATGAAAATATTTCAGCATAAAGTATTTTGAACCATTAGATTTATTTTTCAATGTATACATTACATAGTGCAAATGATGTGAACCAAAGAATAGATTAAAAATTTTATTTTACAAACAGAATTATGTAATTGGTAAATATCAATATAATGGTTATCTAAATAATATTACAGCTATAATCAAACAGGTTGTCTGATTAATATTTAAAGTTAACATTTAATTAAACTTTTAGTATAACACTGAAATTAAGAAATTGAATAATGATTTTGCTTGGGAAGTAAAATTACAGATTATTTTTACAAAATATTATAATTTAAGCTAATTACCGATTACTTTTTTTATTGGGCTGCCAGATAAAAAGTGCCGATTGTTAACATTTGAAACTATATGCCTTCTTAAGCT
>VJMY01000219.1:0-108497 GCA_009869795.1 Neelides sp. FZ-2019
GATCATTTCTGGAGTTGGAAGAATAAGTTTAGTTTGCAAAGTTGGATTGATTGAATGTATTGGATTCCCATTCACTTTTATTTCTGTAATATTTGTTCATGTTGATGTAATTATTTTTCTCCAACTGTGCCACTTTAACAATCTCACCATACAAGCAACTTCACACAATTCAGATTGAAAAATAAAATTGGAAGAGTAAAATAAATTCCAAATGGAAAGAAGAGAATGTGTTTATTTCAGTGATCTATATAATTGATTATTTATTAAACATCAATGTATAAGAATTCTTCTTAAAAACTAAACAATTCAGAAACATCAAATAGCGCAATTTTTATTTCTATATCTATGAGTAGTTTAGTAAAATATTTTCTCAATGTTTTTCGTTATTCATAATAAATTTAAATTCCAAAAATACTAGTTATCATAGTGTACCTAATATATGAATATTAGTCATATTAGATTTTATGATTATATACATAATGTTTCATTTGCTCGATATTTGCTTTGAGGACTATTCGAAATACAAGTTGATGTACATTCTCTGTATATAAGAAGTGATGGGAAAATGCAAAAAAGTACGAAGAAAGTCTGCATGAAGATATAAAAAGTAAGAGAATGTATCCATTTTTATATGGAATTTTCTCTGAAGAGCCGGATTTTACGAGGGAGAAGATTGGTGAAGTTTTCTATTAAGTGCCCGGAACTTGGAAGATAATCTCTTCGCGCGTATCCTTTACTTCCTTTCAAAACAACCTCTGATTGTTTTTTCTTCTTTCATAGGCTCAAGTTGACCTTCTCCTGTATGATGGACTTGAGCAAATTTCCTCTCGACCGGTAAATATCCTAATGTCCTTATTAAATAAATATCTTAATATCTACTCAAGTATATAAGCATTTTTAATTAAATGCATTAATTACTCCCTACTTTATAGAATAATATTTTTTATGCACAAAATGTAATTTTGGAAAATTCTATATTTAACTTTACTGCATGCAAGGCATGAATTGGTGCTTGTACAGAGTGTAAAATATTTCTCAACTTTCTCTTTCTAAATACATTAAAAGTTTTTTAGACACACTCTGTCCATCCAATAAATGACGTCGTAAATATGATTGATTTTATTCATAAAGTTAAATAAGGAACTTACGGGATAAATGAGATAATGAAATGAAACGTGAAATTATTTTTTTCCACACAGCCAAGTCTGTACAATGGAAGTCGCCAGTTGTAAGTTCATTTTCCTTTCATATCTCCGTCATATGAAAATGGTCTATGAGATCGTAAACGTCTTACTTACTTTGGCTCTTTTACTGTATTAGTTCAATTTGTGCTGTATTTATTAAGCTTATAAGTAAATAAAAACAATATATTTACTATATTAGATAAAATCTTGTAAAATTCTTAATGGAAATATGTATATCAAATATGTTATGATATTTGAACATTTATGACTTCATAAACGTACAATTTTAGTATTCGCTTTCATATAAACTTTTATATAAACTTATATTTTAATTAACTAACAGTAAGATTAACTCACGAATTTTGCTATTTGCAATCAAATAAAGAAAATCTCTTCGATTGAAAAAATATAAAACAATGAGAAAATATTGTATTAAATATCTTGTAAAAAGAACGCAGAGAAACGAAATTACTATCTTCGAAATGAATGTTGTAAATATCGAAATTAGAGATGGGAATGATACCTTGTGTATAATAGGAATATCATACAAAATATTTTATTAACATACATATTGGCTTAATATAATGTACTATATACTAAAATAGAGGAAAATCCCACTGACAGAAAATTCCAAAGATCTCAATTTCCATATTAATGGAGAAATAAGTTGAGCAAAGTCCCATTCTGCTTTCACTCCAATGCTTTTTTATCTCCACACATTCCCCCAACCCATTAACTTGTATAACTACAACTACAAAGCAAAGAACAAAAGTATTTTTTTTTACATAAAAATACAATTTCCTCTAACCATTTTTGTTTTTATGTCTAAATATGTATGTAAAATTGTAATATGGTAAATAATGCTTTTGAGCAGAATTCGGTCGCATTATCCACATGGATTACAAATTAAAGTCTAGCATACAGATACAGTTGATAGTTATATTTACAGAATAAGTAAGTTCCACTTAGAAGATATAAGTTTAGATAAATACTGTTTATGTATATTATATACGGTATCTTTAGTATATACTTCTGCATATAAAATTAAGTTTTTTGAATTTTACAAGAACTGGATCAATTAGGATTGTAATTTTATCAAATTGTAATTTTAAGAGATATTGAGAAAACTTATTACTTTCTTTACCGTCTCAAACTTTTAGATAAAGTTTATAAATCTCATTATGCTTGGGCTTAATTTAACAATTTAAAAATTGGGCAAGGGATTGCGAATTTTTTATAGTGAAAAAAGTAGAATGAAGAAAGTAAGTTAAAAAGGAAAGATGAGAAGGAAAGTAATTTAGGTATTCCATTAATAAAAATATTGGGTGGTAGCTTATAGTCAAGGAGAAACTCAATCAACTACGTTTTATTATCTGACTGATCGTCCAACTTTAAAAGGAAAGTTAAAGGAATGAGAATTCCCTTTTAACTTCTTATGGAGAAGGAGCAATTTGAAAAGAAGATTATTAAAATCTTTTGCCATTGATGATGAAATGACGATAAGCATCTTACAAATATTATTTAAAGTCTTTAAAGCATATTTAAACTCATCCCCTTCATCTTTCACAAAATTTCTTAAATTTCACTTAAAACTTTAATGCAAATTATTTTTAAAAGGGTTTTTAAAAAAATATTATCATCTATATTAAATTACTTGTAACTTTAACCTCTTCTATAGTTAACTTTTTGCCATAGTAAATTTCGTATTAATGATAAAATTGAAATATATTTTCAGTACGGACGAAGTTAAAGAAACTTTAAAGAAGAAACTTTAAAGAAGCTTATTAAGCTCTCAACTTTCCATTAATCTTACTTAAAATACTTTAAGCATTTAACATGCAATTACACTACTTATAAAAACTAATGAAAAAGTTAAAAAAAAACCCATATAAAGTGTCTAAAAATGTCTGTATATTGCGTCTAAAAAATGTCTATATATTGCGTCTAAATAATGCTACGGCTATTTCAGGCGATATATTCATTGCGCATTCTTACAGCTTATACTTAATACTTGCTAAACATATTTCTTAAAGCAAGATTAGGAAGAAATAATAGAGGTTTTTCTATGCAGTTTCCAAGACGACGGATGAATTGATTTTGAAGTGGAAAACTGAGGATTCAGTGACGACTGGGAATCTCGTGTTGTCTCAGTTCAAACTCGTGGCCATCGTCCCGACCTACTGCAGTGAATCATTCATCATTGGTGAGTTTTGAAGTTCCCTTTTCAATTCCTCGTCTCGTAAATAGTTAATTCAGAGGATGGCGGCGAACGCGAAGGCTGTTGAAAGACTAGGATTAATAAAGGGGATCGATTCCAAGTATTCTAATTCAACTTCATTTCAATTCTTATTTCATCTCTGTTTCAATCCAAATGTGCTCGGCTTTCTGTCGAGCCTCATTTAATCTCAGTAAGTAAACTTCCATCGCCCATTCTACACATTCCTACTTTCCCCGTTAAAAGAATCGGGGAAGTGTAATGGAACTTTGGCCATTCAACCCCGCACTCTGGAAAGATGAAATGCTCACAATTCCCTTCGTCCCATCTTTCTATCCTATTCAACTAAAACTTTGTTTCTTGATGACTTTCATTCTAATATATTTTTTATAAATATGCAACAGCAATGAGTATTAAACTAGATATTTAAGAACTAACAGAACTTGTCATTTTCATTAAAATTTTTATATTTAATCACTTTATTTAAGTTTTATAACTGACTTTTTTTTACATTATTATATTTCGTATATTTGTAAATTTACTTTTTGTTATTAATGGAATAAATACAATGTTTCATACGCATCTCAACATACGCATATATTTCAAATTATTCTAATTATGAGTTCCATGAGTTCCATGAGTTCCAATTATGAGTTCTTGTTCGAGTTCCATAAAATGCGTCTAGCTATGTAACTTAATTCCAATTCTGTATTATGTATTACTATTAAAATTAAAAATTTACTAATTATAAATGTGATCATTATTTTTCAATTTATTGATTTTAATTACAATTACAAATTTCTCATTTTAGGAAATTACAGTTGTCTGGTTGCCGAGTTCCATTTGTCTCGGTCCTTGGGATTCCACTTGGTCCAGAGCTATCTTCCGACGATCCTGATGGTTGTGATCTCTTGGGTCTCCTTCTGGATGGACGTGAATTCTGTGCCAGGACGCGTCACGCTGGGTGTCACAACTCTCCTCACTGTCTCATCAAAATCCACAAGTAATTGAGTCGTCAGGGAATTGACCTGCAAACCCAAATGTTCAAAACTTTATGACCAAATTTCACGGCCGTCTAGGATTTCCCTCTTGGAATTTTCCCTCCTATCACTTTGAAATGATTTCCCTCAAATCCGAATGGGTGCTGAAGTTGAGTAAGCCTTGAGCATTAAAACCACGACGGAAATCCCCGAGTCTCACTTTTACTTAATTTTCTCTCACGGGGGATTAAGAGATGGAAAAATGACATGGGCGGAGTGAACGAGACGTTTTCCCCCTCAGCAAATATAAACCAAATGGAGGAAAGTTAATTTGATCAAGTTGTTGGAGAATTCAATTAAGGACTCAACTCAACCCAAACTCTCCCTTTTATTCTTCTTTTTCATTTTGGATTTGAGTTGGACAAAAATGAAATTTTGTTTTTGTTTGTCTTTACCCCCCCAGATATTCAAGAGAATCTCCCACAGTCGAGTTACGTGAAAGCAATCGATGTTTGGATGGGTACTTGCACAGGTGACGTCGTGGACTTTCATTTAATTCTTTTCACAAATGCATTCAATTTTTTAATCAACTTTCATTTTATTTACCTATTTATTATTTCTCTCACAGGTTTCGTCTTTTTGGCCTTGTTGGAATTCACAGTTGGTGAGCTCATAAATGATTTCCTCAGATTTAATTTATTATTATATGATTTAATATTTATCTTTTAATCTCCATTTTATAACCACGAAATTTAAGGTAAGAGTTATATTTGACAAAAATGCCATTTTTCCAATTAAATCATTTCTTAATTTCCTAATTTATCTTTTAAAGTCAACTTTCTCTGGCGAAAAGAATGTAATCGGAATTACAACAAGAATTCTCAACATTTCATGAGCAACAACAGCGGCCGCGAAGGGCACGACGCATCTCCTGTCAACACAATTGACTCGGTAAATATTTGTTCTCTCAAGTGCCAATTATATGGCATTTAAATATTAAATGTCACTCAACTTAAAAATTCTACTATTCAATTCTATTGTTCAATTAACTTAATTAATGTAAATAACACAATACAAAAGTTAATTAATGAAAATATTAACGAGTAGAAGAAAATATTTTAAGTAAAAGTAAATAGAGTAAAGTGCTTCAGGAGTAAATGTCAATTAAATAACAAAATAGCAGCAATTGTTAATTAAGAGTTATATGTTAAAAAAATAATAATGTTGATCTCTAGGGGAAGGAGAATCACATGGAAGCGCGTTATGTGCGGAGGACGCGTAAACTCCACGGCGGCGGAACGAATGTTCCGAACATCTCCGTTGAAGGCATCAACATCATGGAGGCGATCGGGCTCGGTCACAACGACGGGGATTCCGAGGCCGTGGCGAGGAACATTGACGAAACCTGCAGATACGCCTTCCCCTTAGCTTTCCTCATATTCAACTTCATCTACTGGCCCTTTTACCTCTGCACCTAACAGAAAAGACCGAATTTCATTTAATGTAACTCTTATAATTTACTTTTAAATAACTATGCTAATATTAATTATAACTAAATTTAACTAGTGTTAAACTAGTGTTAATATTGTATTGTACATATTATACATAATATTGGTTTTTCTTTATACAATAAATATAGGCATTTAATAAAAAAAACTTTAATTAAATTATCAAAGTCTTAAATATATTGAACTGTTAGGATTTTTAAAGAAAAGTTGTAGATTAATATAATTAAAGTGTAACTGATGATTCCAGTGTACATAATTTAGTAAGGAAACTTTTGTTTTATTTTCTAATTGTTTGCTCAAATGGTTAATAATAATTAGATTTAATTTAACACTATTAAATAATGAAGCATTTTCGCTGAAGTTTTTTGAATTAATTGAATAATAATTTTTGTATGGATATTAACGGATATTTAGACCAATGCGAACAAGAACCAAAGAAAATTATTTTATTGTTCACAAAAACTTATTTAAATTGTTTGCTAAATGAAATTATGGAAGCAGCTACTTAATAAAGACGATATGATAAATGGTGATAAATATTTTTTCTCTTTAAAATAAATGTAAATCCCATTTGAAATAATAAATTAAAATTATTTTATTAATTTTTTGGCTTTGCTTTTTGTAGATATATCTTCTCTATCTGTTGGATTATAAAAATAAGTTAAATTTGCTAATTTGCACTTTGTCTTGTAAAATTGAAAACGATTAAAAAACTGTATAAAATAAAATAATTATAATTATTGAATTGTGAATGTTTGCCTATAAGAGAGTTGTCCACAAGTTTAAAATAAATAAACAGGGTTGATATAAAGTATGATAAAATTGACATTTCTATTAAAGATGAATGTCAATACAATAAATGTCAACTTCTTAATTAATTACAATTATCTATTTACTCATTATTCACTCCTAATAATATTAAATTTTTGTTAATATGTATATTATGTCTCAAAGTTACAATAATGTAAGATAAACCTGTAAATAAGTGTTATATTATCTTAATGTTAGTAAAATGAATATACAACTACATTTACCGCTTTTTAAACTTATTCCCTTTATCATGATATCTAAAGTCTTCAAGTCTCATAGTGATTCAAAGAATTTCCTATTACACTTATACCTAATTAACATTTATTATAATCCTAATAGCGTTAATTATTATTATAATAATTAAGACTCCTCTGTTTCAAATTAGGTATTGTTCCTATTTCCTATAATNATCCTAATAGCGTTAATTATTATTATAATAATTAAGACTCCTCTGTTTCAAATTAGGTATTGTTCCTATTTCCTATAATGCTATTCACCACTATATGGTACAATATTTTGATCAATTGCACACAATATATTTGCTATGTAAATTGTAGCATATGCACTTGTAAATATTAATTAACAAGTATATATAATTATCTATAACTTAAGGCATTATTGCTAGTTTGACAGTGCATGTTCTTCATGTAATTAAAAGCCTGATTAACTAAATCCTGAATTGTTGGAAAGAACATTACTGATTGTGAGATACCAGAAAAAATTAATATATTTATTATAAATTGAAATCTTCGTTTTTGGGAAAATTTCCTCTTTTTTTTGTATGGTGGATTGTATGTAATATTTGATTTTAGTGATATTGAATAGTAAATAAACTCTCTGTATACTACAATATTAAAAATAATTATATAATTATTATAAGCAGTATTATTACATGCTATTTATCTGTATGGAATTTTAAAATGTAAAAATATGAATAGTTATAATAATGAATAAAACTTCTCTATTCTTCATTTTATTAAAGATGTAAAGTTCCAATAAAGCAGAACTTGGCGAGTAGCCATTAAAAAGTTTACTAAGGTTACTGAAGGTTTAGATTAAAAAGAAATAGCCAGAAAAAACGTTGCATAAAATTATAATATTGTCACTGTAATAATTCATCATATTGTATTATTGTATAATTAATGGTATATAATCTTATTTAACTAATTGCTAATAGTTGAAGTAAACAACAAATAAGGATTATGTTGATGTAAACAACAATAACAATCAAAGAAGGAAAAAGAAAATTTAAAAATAAGAAAACAATTTGCTTTTGAATTCATCCTACATTTATTTAAGATGTCAAAGAATAAAAAGAATAAAATTTTGTTCTTTAAAATAACTTTTTATTTGAATGTAATTTTATTCAGCTGACTCATAGATTTTCCATAATGGGATAAGACGGAAAGAGCAAAGGAAACAAATTCCATTGGGTGTTTGCTATTATTCCCCAACCTCAAATTCCTTTCGAATTTGAATAGAACTTGAATTGAGAACAAATTTAAATAATTTAATGAGTCCAAATATTTAAAATGTTTTGGGCGGGGAATGAAATGGAGAAAGTTTTTCCCCACGCACGCCGTCCCATTTCATCTCTCGTCAGAATGGAAATGTGATAAAGCGAGGAATCCAAATGTGTCAAACTTTGACTTCTCACATATTCCCCGAATCTGCGGAGTCGGAAAGTCGAGTTGCCCAATTCCAAATTGGCAACTCGACTTTCTGAATTGGCTTGACATGTGAGGGAAGTGATTTTAATGAAACTTATCACACCTTCAACTTCCTTCCGCCCAATGTCATGAAATGACGAAAAGTTGCCAAAACTCCTCATTTCACTACTTTCTCCCTCCGTAACAACTTTCTCTCTTTTACACAAACTTCTATAAAATACAATCCATACATTCATACATGTTTTAAAACCTGCTTAGAACCATATAATAAGTAAAGCCATGCATATAGCTCTTTTACACTATAGCCTAATAAATGTCATGTATAAAACATTGTTATGTAATTAGTTTATGTTCAATAATGCTTTCATGGCTTTCATGTATTAGATATTCATTTTCAAATGAAAATGTATTTTTGAATCTGCCTATATTAGAACACAAATTTTTGAAATATAAAATAATATCAGTATATAGGTAATAAAATATTTTTAAATAATTGCTTTAGATCTTATATTTAAATGATATTTAATTACAAGGTTAAACATTTAAACTGATAAGTGTTCTTATATTCTATTAAGACTATTATTATCATCAAGTATGTTCATAAAAGCATAGCATGGAGAGGATCGCAAAGGATTTGTAATAAATGTAGCAAAAGGCGAAATTTAATTATTCGAGTCCCGCGATGTCATTTGAGGTTCTTCTTCTTAATAACACAAGTGAATGATGTGGACGTATTTCTCATAACTTCATATGCAAATGCCCGGGTATTTCCTTTAAAAGGAAAATACCCGGGTATATCACTTAAAAGAAAAATACCCGGATATCTCATTTAAAGGAAAATACCCGGGTATTTGTCATTGTATGAGAAATACCAAGAGGCATTTCACTTTACAGGGAAAATAAATATTACTTGGTAGGTTTTGCCTTTAAATGGATATGAGAAATACACGGGTATTTTATATGGGAAGAGGGGAAAATATAAGGAGGAAAGTGCTGTTATGATTTTACTACGCACCTACTTCCTCATAAACTCATTTGGTCTTTTCGTATAATAATGATTTCGGTTCGCTAACCAACATCTGACATCCTCATTTGAATATTTCATTAATAAATTGAAGCTCGCAGAAATTCTCTCCTTTCAACATTAATTTATTAAATGAATTTTAATTCTAACCTTTATTTACATTCATAAATGTCACATGTGTGTTGTGGTAATTATTTGTGTGAGTTGAAGTACTTGGTAAAATTGTTAATATTGATAAATATTTGCACAAATTATTAAATAGGAAAATATACAAAAACATCTAAAAGATTAAATTTTCCCAAATATCTATGAATGTATTTCTAAATATTTAGTGAATTAAACTCAGAATTTAAATATTTACTTAAATGCACTTGAATTCAAGGGAGATGCGAGAGAGTTTGAAGTGAATTTCAATTAAAAGTCTTTTTGAAGAAAAATTCTGTTTGATGTGAGTTTCGGGTTAGTGAGTTTGAGGTGCGAGGGGGAAAGCGAAGATTAAAGGAAGCGTTAAAGGGGAATGACGTTTAATGAGAGGAATTCGTTCCAATTGAGCACGTTGGTTTGGGTGGAAATAATTCAATACTTTCTCTTTTTCCCAAAAGGCTAAAAATGGGCGAAACTGAGGAAGGAGTTGCGGAAGTAAAGAAATGCAGAATTAAGAAATAAAATACCGTAAGCTTTCCATCATTTCGACATATTTTTTTAATTAATCCCGCAACTTTAAAACAGAATTCTTTGTTTTCAAGTTGAAGAATATACTATTTTCTGCTTTCCTTTACATCCAGCATTTCAAAAATAAAAAAACAGATTTCCAACTTTTTATTTATTAATCTACCAAATTACCAAGTTTGGTTAGGTTATGTGATTTTAAATAAAATAATGTATTGCACAAAGATTAGAGTATGTAAATAAAAATACCAATCTAAAGATTTTCTATTAAATATTTATAAATTTAAAGATTATATTAATTAAAAATAATAAAAATTGATAAATTTTTTCTACAGTTCAACCATTTGTTAATTTAATTTTTATTTCAGGAGTATATATTTATGTGTGCAATCATTTATTTTGTTTCATGTTATTTATCAATAATATTTAACAACGGCATTAACTATGACTCTCAATATAAGTGACCTAAAATTCAAAGTTTTTGACCTCTATTTGAATTAAAGTTGCTTCCGTGTACTTTAGACCTCAATTATAAAATCGAATGATTTGACAATTTGAGTATTTTTGACATGTATATAAAATTTTTATTAAAAAGTATTATTGTGATACAAATAAATCAAATATTAACAAAATAATTAAAAGTAATAACAATAATAACAAATGCATAAATATTGTTGGCTAAATGAGTAAAATATTCATTGAAGGAGAAGAGCTCTTTTAGCTTTTGATGGCCTTCCCCGCTTCCTTTTTTCTCCTATTAGCGTCGACTTAGCTTCAACGCTGAATTTGAATAATAAAGCCTTGATGCAATGCCAATTACATGCTTGCAAATATAATTATTTAAAAAAAAATTGGGCAGGTACATGTTGAATCTTCCCAATTACCGTTGAATTCCACTCTCTACATTTTACTCTGAGACTTAGCCAAAGTCTCGAAAGTCCTCCAAGATTTATTCTTATGATGGGCAATGTATTTTTCAACATCCGCATCTTTAATTTTTTGTTGATTGGATGACGTAATGAAAAATGTATTTTGATTACTTATTATCACATCCACATTAGATCTGGCTCAATTATCTGAGGATTGAGAGAAAGTGAAGGGATATCAGAAATAATTTCGAGTTTGTAGTCATTGGGCTTCTCAAAAGAGACCTTTCTTTGATTATTTTCTTGGCAACATCAAAAAATTCCCTTAATGGCAGGCCTTCCCTCAAGGTACCTTCATCTTTTATAAGTTTGCTTGTGGATTCCAGGGCATTATTAATACTAGGAGAATTTAAATCTTTACCCTCATACCAGCCATCTTATTTGTCTTCATATTCTTTTATAAAATAAGTCGTAAAATCATTAGTCGTTGAAACTTTAGCCCATTTTTCTTAAAGAGTTGCATTTCACATTGAAAATGAGATCCTGTTCTTGAAAGTTTGGGAACGGAAATGTCGCTTAATATTTCTTCTTTTATTTCAGTTAACGCTATTAATTGTATTTTCGCAGTAATATTTCTAATCACAAGTGCTCAGCAATGTATCCGCATGAAGGAATCTTCAAAAATTAATTTAAAGGCGCAAGTTATTTGATCGGCACAGTCAGCTATTAAAATATCTGGGTTATAAACAGCATTCGTTGCGTCTTTTAAAGATTTAAAAACAAATTCGTATATAATATAATTAGCAAAATATAATTAGTAAATAATATAATTAGTAAAAGAATACATGAATATAATATAAAAATTAAAAATAAAGATTTTGAGCTTTAAATTTTAAATCATAATGTTAAGTTCAATTGTAATAGAAAGGTTCTTTCAATAGTTTTCAGTTTTAAATAAATACTTTGTTTCTTTTATGGTAAATTTTTTTTTTAATTTCAAATTAAATGTCTTACTAGATATGGTTGCATTCTTTTAAACTTGATTAATTTGAGTTATTCATTTTTAAATTAATTTTCCACTTTGTATCGTAAAAATATGACTCCTAATTGTAATTATTAATATTGTGAATTTTGTCATGAACTTTAATCTACTATTTTATTGTTATACTTTTCAAAAAATTGGAAATTAATTACATTAAACAATTTGATTAAAAGAATAATATTTCCTTAGGTAATAATATTTATTTTGAAGGTAATGATTTTTATTTTAAAATTAATTATCTCAATCATATTAAATAACAAATACTACATTAATAATACTCCATTTATAAAATTTAATTGTGTCTTTTAGATAATGATAAAAATCTCTTTGCTGAAACATTCTTTAAAAACAAGTATTTATTTTCTCTAGCATTTATTGCCCGTTTTGTCTTATTCACTTATTTTCTCACACACTCGACGGACGAAATACTCTTTATTCAATTATGAAAACTTAAAATTGGGGACATCCTTGTATTTTAATTGTTTTTGCATTCATTGAGTTTATTCTATTTACATTTTCCACTACTGTTAATTCCATGTTTGTATGGATTATAATTATTTCATATTATATTTTAATTCGACTTCTAAAACATACTTTGTAATTACATTACTTATTATTATTATATTAATTATTAAAATCACATACTTTAATATGACACACTCTCCATTTAACCAACGCTTTTATTAACTATTATTTTATATTATGTCAAAAATATCTAAAATATTTCAGACTGTTTAAATACATGACAGATGAAACAAGGTGCTATAATACATTTAAAATGCTTTATTCCATAATATTCCTATTCATGAAAATTTCCAATGTGTATTCTCTTAAATTAAATTGTCTATACTTACAATTTGGATCATTTCTGGAGTTGGAAGAATAAGTTTAGTTTGCAAAGTTGGATTGATTGAATGTATTGGATTCCCATTCACTTTTATTTCTGTAATATTTGTTCATGTTGATGCAATTATTTTTCTCCCACTTTGCAACTTTAACAATCTCACCATACAAGCAACTTCGCACAATTTAGATTGAAAAATAAAATTGGAAGGTTAAAATTATTCAAATTACCATTCAGATCAACGGGAATGAAAATCGGAAGTTTTTATACGCTCAAATCGTCACGATTTTTAGATTATTGCTATTTAATAGTTCAGAATATATTTAGTATGCTTGTTCTTCAGCGATCAATTGATTTTGTAATTCGCTAAAATATTTTTCCTTAAGCTAATGCTTTTACTAAATACTAATAAAACTAATAATGCTAAAGTTAATGCTAAAATTAATTTATAAAATTAAAAATCAATTGATATAATTTTTAATTATTTAACTATTGTGTCATTTTATTTGGCTAATAGATGATAAATAAGCCCCGGATTCTTGGTTTTTGCATATCGCTTGCATATTTTGCATATATTACATATATTGCATATTTGATGATCTTTTGCATATTTTGCATATTTATTTTTTTATATAAAAAACGTTTAATAAAAATATTTAAATATATAAATTATTTAATATTACTATCTCATAAGAACTGTAAAAGCTATTGATAAGCGAATTTCACGATAAATCATGCTTTTAGTGGGTAATTTGAGAATCTAAATAATAGGACGAATTTATAACTTGATATAAAATATATAAGTGGTCAAAACGTTTGACTATACCAACTCTTCTCCATTCTTCAAAAGTCAGGTCAATTTTAACTATCATAACTACCTAATTAAACTTATTAATTCTAATGTCAAAAGATAATACCCATCTTTCGAGTTGGATAAAGAAATTAAACCCAGGACAATTCACAACTAATGGAAAAATTGTTTTCTGCCAGGTAGGTATTAATAATATTATTTAACTACCTACAAGTTAACTTATTTAAAATATATTAATAAACACGATATGGCATACTATTTAAAAAATCAATTTGTAGCCATGTCAAAAGAATATCAATTGTGACCGATTGTCTCAACTGAAACAGCACCAAGAAACAGCTATTCATTTTAAAAGCGTAAAAGCTTGGACAAATGGAGGAAAGCCCATTCAGACTCAATTAGCAACTCAAAAGAATTCATTCAACTCTGAGCTCGCTAAACCCTTTTTAGCTGCAGACATTCCATGGACAAAGCTTAAGAACCAAGTTTTGCGTAAATTTCTTGAAGGCAGCTGTAAAGTTTCCATCCCAGATGAATCTACACTGCGTAAAAATGAACTCAAGAGAATCTACGAAAAAGTAAAATTGATATTTATGTATGATTATTTGAACACCCATTTTATTTTGAAATAGATATGTATTATTAAAATTAAAAATTCAATGTGCATTTATAAAGAAACATCTTTGAATTTAGGTAATTCTCAAAATCATTGCGAAGATTGGAAATCTCCCATTTTGGCTTGCAGTCGATGAAACGAAAGACAATGTTGGTCGACAAATGGCAAATGTGATTGTCGGAGCTTTATGACAAGACTCATATTTAAATGGCTATTTGATTTGCACTCAACAACTGGATAAAACTAATTCTTCGACTATTGGTATTCTCATCAATAAATCTTTACGTAATAATTATATTTTTAAATTATAAATTATACGCGTTTATTTAATAAGCAGTAAATATATTGGTTGTAATTTTAATTTTTTAGGTATCATTTGTAAAAATGAAGAAGAAATAGGAAAAAGATTTTTTGTCTTGGTGTCAGACGGTGCATCCTACATGAAGAAATGCGGATTTGGACTAATGATGTTCTATCCGAATTTGATCCATGTGACATGTTTGGCTCATGCTTTACACGGACTTGCCGAGATCATTCGATTTGAATTTAAAGATGTCAATGAACTCATCTCAACTGTCAAGAAAATTTTTGTCAAGTCAAGTTCCAGAGTCGAAAAATTTAGAGAAATGGTTCCCGATACTCCACTTCCTCCACAGCCAATCATCACACGATGGGGTACATGGTTAAATGCTGTTTCCTATTTTGCTGCACATTTTGACAAGTTGAGACGTTGCATTGAAACCTTTAATTCAACGGATGCCGCATCAATTTCCTATGCCAAGCAGCTATTTAAAAATGAGAAGCTCTACAGAGATATCATATATATAAATTCCAATTTTTCCTTTCTTCCTGTTCAAATTGAAAAACTTGAAAATGCTGATCTTTCACTTAACAATTCTTTAAAAATTGTTTCTGAAACTTTAGATAAACTTATTGAAGTGAAGGGTTCATGTGGTGAGAAGGTCATTTCAAAGTATATTTTTCTAATTCAGAAAAATGCAGGATTTCTTAAATTAGAAAAAATTAACAATATTTTGAATGGAAAGGAGGAACTAGATTCTAATTTAAACTTGCCTTATTCCCCCAAAGAAATTGCACAATTTAAATATTGTCCTATTGTTTCAGTGGTTGTTGAGAGATCCTTTAGCAGATATAAAAACTTTTTATCTGAACAACGAGAGAGTTTCACGACTGAGCACATTGAGATGCATTTAGTTGTGAATTGTTACTTGAATTTACATCCAGATGAATCAATTTAATAAACAAAATTGCTAAATTTTACCATATTATATCTTATAAACATGATTTTTGTACCTATATTTGATATGCACATTGTGCATATTGTGCCATTTTGGGCTTGCATATTGCATACATATTTTGGGGTTTTGCCTTGCATATAAATCCGGGGCATAATGATAAATAATGAAAAAACTCATTAAGGCATGTAAATAAAGTAGAATGTTAAATGTTTTAGTGTGTAAAATAAATTCCAAATTGGAAGAAGAGAATTCGTGCTTATTTGAGTGATTTAATTTATTATTCATTAAACATCAATGTGTAACAACAATTAAATTCTTATTAAAAACTAAACAATTCAGAAACATCTTATAGTATTTATTGGCTAATTTTTATAATAGTTCTGGTCGATTTTCGTAATTAATATTTAAGTCACAATCATAGTTAGTGATATGGAATTATACTTCATAGTTACGTCCATCGTATTCCTTGTACTTACCTTGTGTTCGCTTCTTAGAATTTACTCGTCAATATTTTATACATTTTTAACAATTAACTTTTTATCTCCCCCTTAAAAGCTTTTCCGTTAAAATTCATTAAATTCATAAAATGACCAATAGATTACGTAGGGAGAACAGTCATCTACAAAAAAAACGCTACTTATAAGCTTTATATTTTTTTATTTCAATTTGCATGCAATTTTTGTTTATCTAAAGCACCTTTTTATCCTTAATGACTTTCCTATCCTTTATATATTAATTTTATATTTTCTATACACTAAATCATACACATGACATTTTCATTTTTTCTTGCGCTAAAATAAATATGCAGAATAAGTAATAAGATTCTCCTATTCTAATGTATCGTACATATACTTTTTCAATCAAATATTATTACACAAATTTCTATTGACTAGATTTAAGATTACCTTCTTAAAGTTAATATATTTTAAGTATTAGATAGATAGATCAAGGATTGAAATATTGACAATAAAATTTACACAATACATAAATAAATACACGCACATTGCAATTGAATTCACAACCACGTATAGAATATTATTTTTTAAATTTATTTGTGTATGTTTTAAAGCTTCTTTTTAACATTCAATGAATTTAATCATTATTGTTCTATAATATTCTAAATCTATACTAAGTATATAAGATATAGTCATAATATTTATCCCATATAATATTTTTCAAAACATTAAATTTTTCAATTTTTTATTTTCATTTTTTCCAAGTTTTTGTTAAACTGTATAATTTAAATAATTGTTAAATATTAAATTTAATGAACTATTACATAAATAAACCTACTTTAATTCACTTGTTCTAATAATGTAAACGTGAGAATAAATGCTAAACAAGAGAATTTTTATAAGATTTTTTGTCGATTACAGTGAAAATGGAATTGAAAAATTAGGGAAACTCGTGCGCTTTTTTGCCGTTGATGTGTTTTGGTGCTGAGTTGGCTTTCAAGTGCACAAGTAAAATGGCCAATAGATCAAGTTGAAAACAGCAAATGCTGCTGGAAATGCTGCGAACAAAATATTCATTATTTTTAATAAAAAATGTCTAAAACACATGAAGAGACGAAAAGCAGAAATTCGAAATCGTACGTAGGAAAATGTGACTTGACGTGAGTGAAAATATACGATAAACTGAATAAACTATATGATACAATTTATATAATCCAGTACATCATAATACAGTATCTGTATGATACCAAGTATCTTTATCAGACATTGTATATCAGTATCTGAATATGAAAAAAAATACGCGGATGATATATGATTATATAAAAGGTAAGATCTTACATATAGCATTGATATATTTAATAAATGTGACATGTGTAAGCGTAAAAGAGGAAGGGAAAAAAGGTTTTTGCATTTTTCTGCGAATGGGAAGAATGGGGGAATGTATGAAAAGTGTTTTATTTACCGTATCTGCAGGTCTCATCAATATTTCTTGCTTTGGCCCTTGAGTCAGCAGGTTTGGGCTCGATTAGATCTCCGAATCCTTCCAATGGAGTTTCCTGCTCCTTTTCCACGTTCTTCCGATTCCTCAGCTCGAAATGATTTTCCCCTTCTTTTACCTACAAACCCAAAACCCAAGCAAAGTCCTTTCAGCCTCAATGTCTCGTTCAACTTTCCCCATTGTCTTTCATGGAGGAAATAGGCGAACCTCAACGAGGACGTTTGAGGCGGACGGGGAGCCTTCGAATCCTTCGATTTCCTTTGCCAAACTCTCACGACTTCGTCGCTTGGACTCAGAACAACATTCCCGACGCCACAAATAGTTCTACAAATGACAATTTAAAAACCCTCCTTTACATTTCACTTCCATACAAGGCAAATCCGCGGAAATCGCTGAAAATCCGCCCTTTTCTTTTATAGATTCACATATAAATAAAAGACACAGATTTATTGAACAAATTCAAATGATTTTCAACTTCAATTAAACTTAATAACCTTAATTAAACTTATCTATCTTTAATTAACCTTTAACTAGCTAGCTTTAACTAAATTAGCAAATTAGCAATTAGCCTACCATGTGGAAAATTGATCTAATATACTTTTGTCTAGCTTTAATTGATTTTAACTAATATTAAATAAATTCAAATAACTTTAAAATGTGAATATTTAGGAAAAAGAATATTTAGTTTATTTAAGAAAATTTAGCAAAAAAGAATATTTAGTTTGAATAAAAAGAGTTTTTTTTACCACAACTGTGAATTCCAGCAAAGCGAGGAAAACAAAACCTGAAAGACCAAATGATCATTGACATTGTGAGTGTGTTTTTAAACCGCGGTTTAGTTTAATTGTCATTCAATGGCATGGAACAAGAGCGGGAATTGTGGGGATTGAGCGCTGGGGTTTAAAAGCTCACCAGTGCATGTCCCCATCCAAACGTCAATGGCTTTCACGTAGCTTGATTGGGCCAAGCTCTCCTGAATGTCTGAAATGAACATTTGCTTTAAACGGCGCTCGCATCCTTTACCCAACAAACTTTCGCCAATTTCCCTTTTACACGATTTTCTCACTCTTACACCTAAATGGCATCTTTTACTTTTATGATTTAAATCTTTTCATTTAAAGCGCTCATTTAACTTCCATTCTTTAATTTGATTTTTAGCCTTAATTTGATTTTTAGCTTTAATTTGGCTTTTACCTTTTACATTTATAAAACTTGTTTAAATAGTTTTTTTAAAATTTAATTTTAATTAAATTCAAATTAGATTTTAATTTAATACTATCTAAATTGTAATTGTAATAGTAAATTTCGAGTATATAATAAGTTTTCATTCAGACTAAACGTGGTTAAAACTTTGACTAAACGTGGTTAAAAATGATTTAATTAGGCTTAAAGAAGATGAAAGGCAAATCACTTTTGTGCCATAAATTGCCCAATAACGAACTCATATTTTCTCGGTCTCTCATTAATTGAAGGAAGAAGCTTTTAATTCAGTTTGACTCGAGATGATGAGAGTTGAAAGGGAAGGTTTTTATTCTCATAATTGAGCGAGGTGAATTAAGCTGAAGCTAAGTGATTTGGGCACCGGAATAATCCAATGCCGGCTTCTGCACTTTGAAGAGAAAGAGGGAAATGAAAGGATGAATTTATGAATTTGTGAATTTACTCGTGGCTTTTGACGAGACGGTGAGGAGTGTCGTGACGCCCAAGGTTACTCGCCCCGGCACCGACGTCACGTCCATCCAAAAAGACACCCAGGAAATGACGACCATCAGGATCGTCGGGATGTAACTTTGAATCAAGTGGAATCCGAGGGATCGGGCCAAGTGAAACTCAGCGACTAAGCAGCTGTAATTCCCTTTAATTCATATTCACAATTACAATATATATATATTAAAATTACAATTACAATTTACAAGTATTTTTTTAAACAGCTGATAAACCTCTGAACTCTTAAACAAATATAATAAATTAATCAAATAAACAAAGTTTAGAAAAAATAATTTTTAATACATGAAATGGCATTTATGAAAGACAAGAATTTCATTTTACTTTCAGTTTTGACTTTTTACAAGAATTGTTCAGAATTAATATATTATTTATTTAATGATAAGATTTGATTGATTGATTGTTAAGCTATTATTAGGTATTGAGATTCAAGAATCTATCTTAATGTGATTAGGTAATGAAAGTGAAAAGAATATTAAGTAAATAATAATGCAAATTTTGATACTCTATTAATTGAGATTTTAGTAGATGTTTTTGTAGTTTATTAAAAATGTTGTTATTTGAGATGAATTTAATGGAGTAATGAAATAATTCATATAAATTAATGATGATGAAATAATGATGATGGACATTTAAAAGACTTTTTAATTGGTAAAATAAATAACTTTTCATTTACCAATTTGAAAGGATTCATTACACTTGTCAGCGACAGTGTCCACGAGCTCAAACTTTTAATAAAACACATTATTCACCATTAGTTAGGTTCATTCAATGTTTGGTTTCTACTTTTTTGCTCTTTTGTTTAACATTATGAGTTTCTGAATGAAAATTTTGGGAACCGGTCAATCCCTCGAAAAAAGCCTCTAAATTGCATGTATTAACGCCTTATTTAGGGCTAGGTTAGGTTTGGATTTAATATAGAAAAAGATAGGCTATGACTCATTTTTCGAGGAATAAGCATTTCGAGGCATTCACATGGAACCAAAATTTTTCATGTTTATGCTATGCAAGGACAATTGTTGGTAAATTAATTTATAAATGAATTTCACCTGTGACATTCCCAAATTCCCAACGGAAATTGGATCCAGAGCTTTCCATTGGAGAATCAACTCCTCGACCGTTTTTGAAACTAACAAAAACCCGTTTTTTTTAAATTTAAAATACTTATTTTATTTTTATTTTAACTTTTTACTTAAAGTTGGAAGGGAGTTCCATAGATTTAAATAATTAAAAAATTAATCTTGGATTTTCATGAAATTAAGAAAACCAACGAAGAATTTTAAATTATGAAGAATTTAATAAAAAAAATGCTTACAACTGGCGACTTCCATTGTACACTTTTGCCTGTTTTTCCAGAACACGAAGCGTGAAATGAATGAAAAATTCCCATGTGATTCAACATGGCCTGTCTAGGAATTTACATGAAGTTTTGGTCAATTTATTCGCATTTTCTCTTTACCTGTCAAGCGGATATTTTGAGAGATCCATCATACAAGAGAAAGTCACTTTCAATCTAAAACACGAAAAACAAAATTTGCCATTAACTTCATTATAAACAAAAAATTAATGGAACTACAAACTGAGTTAGCTTAAATTGAATTATTTTAACAAGTTATTTAAAATAACTGACAATAAAATATTTATTTCAAAGTCTTGAAAGGTCGAGGAAAGTCTTTTAATCTTCAAGTTAAAATGACAATTCCCTCTTTCAATTTTCTTGAATAAACAAATAAAATTGGGGAAAGTCAAACAAGAACTAAACACAAGTCTTTGAAATCTGTATGTCTTGGGCATATAAAAAACTTTTAATGTTTGACAAGAAACAATTGCCAATATTGACATTTGAGTCATATACAAATTGTAAGTATTACATAAATCAAAAGGAAAACCATGAAAAAATCAACAAAGTGGAGGCAAAGTAAAAAAAAGGAAGATTTGCAAATTGTTACCTGAGCATGTATAGAATATCTCCATTGGGGTAAATGCGAACGAGGACATTTGGAACTGTCACGAACTGAAAATCCGCTTCTTTCGCATTCGGGAAATAAACCTCGGGTTTCCAAATGGCTTTCACGAGATTCGGGTCGTTGAGGTCCAGGGGTTGTTGAAGATCTTTGTGCCGGAGGCGTTCGTCCGTCCATTTTTGTCTCAGGTACAAATCGACTTTATAATCCTAATTACCCAAATTGGTAACATAAGTAAAAGCTAAACAATGCGAAACTTCTAAAAACTGCGAAAGCGAAAGCTATACAGTGAAATCACCTATATGCTGTCAAATTCTCTAATACTAGTAAAATACTCTAATTAATGCGAAACATTTAAATACTGAAAATCCTTTAAAAACTTCGCAATTATTTGAATTCTTGAAAATCCTCCAATTGGATTTACTTAATTAGTCTTTTCATTTTACTAATTAGGTAGCTAACTACCATTTATTAAGTTGTTTAAGAAGACTTAATGAACCTAATAAAAACTAACGCCTAATGGAGTAGTGTAACCCCATAAACACTAATAAGGCGCGAAAACACAAATTATTTCGAATCTCCTAATAAACGTTTCTAATGCCTAAGAACAAAACCACTAATAACTGCGAACCCCCAAACAAGTCCTAATCTACTAATTAACGCGCCACGAGTCTAAAATGAGCATTTTTGATGATTTTGAAAGAGCGGATATTTGATGAGTTTAAGGATTGAAAGTGGAAACTGGTCTGAGTCCTTGTGAAGGATATCCGCTCTCATTCCTCCTAAGCTCTTCAGCCTCCCTATCATGAAAATATCACATTTCTATCCAATTACTCGAAGTTGAGCGGGTAGGAAGTTGGACGCCATTTGGGTCTAATAGATAAACTCTCTCGCCATGCCCATCCATGCTATGTCGACTTTCCGAGTTCAAGAAAACTGAAACCCCCGGGAGAAATATGAAACTTTTTTGACAAATCCGCCGACTTTCCTTCTTATTGTCAATTTTTTTCACATAAGGTTTTCCCCTTTTATTTCCCAGATTTCACACCCTGGCCCACATTTACTAAAAAGATACATTTACTTTATATTTAAGGTCTTTATTAACGTACTGTCTGTTATGAGGTCTTAGCTTTAGTTAAAGCTAAGACCTCATAACTTTAACTAACAATAAGCCCGGAGTTTATCATAAGAAGTTCAAATGCTGGCTTGGGGTCTTTCAAGTTTTCAAAAGCTGTAGAGTTTAAAGGGGTTTAATGCCTTAAGTTTAAATAAGAGAGATTGAAGTGAAGTGAAAAAGATCCCTAATTACTTTCCTAAATATAATTCCATACAAAATGAGAGAGTGAAAGAGTAGGGAAGATCGGGGGAAGCGAATGCGAATGAGATAAAAGGGATAAGTTTCTTCTCTTTCCTCATTATCCAGTCCGCCTCTTCCATAAATGAGTTTCTTTTCTTCGCAAACTCAATCCAATTGAAATGAGGAAATTGAAATTGTTATAAACACTCGCGTGGACGTTTCGAATTGGAAACCCGGAAAGTTAAGAGATCCGTAATTGCTTTTAATGCCTCTGTTAAACTTCTGTTAAACCTTAAAACTAAAACCTTATTAAACCCTTCAATATAGAAATGTTTAATCTAATTCTCAATGATTAAAGTTCACTATATAACATGCGGTATAATATAATATGTTAAATCATACAATTATAAAATTAATTATATAAAATATACTAAACTATACTGTACTTATTCTGCATTTTCTTTAAATATACAATATTATATTAAAATTTGCAATCTTTCAACCATATAATCATGCTAGATTTCATATGTTTAAACTATTGTTTAAGCTTCATTTGTGATTAGCTATGTAGTTATATTATATAGTAATGCATGTAGTTAATGGTTAATACTCTTAATACAGTGTTGGCTGAAGAGTATTTAGAGTCTTTTACTATTTTCCAAGTAAGGAGTAATTCGAGGAGTTGGGGGAATTTGAACGTACGCAGGGAATCAGTTGGGAATTTCGAATGTTGGACTCAATGTTGGGCTTACCATGGTGAGGGGGTTTGGACTCCCAAAAGAGCGAACGAAGAGTTCACAGAAAACCGTCGTCGGCGTGCTGTTATCTAATACAGACATTCGCAAAATATTCATATCAGAGCTCGATTCACATATTTGATATGATAAGTATATATGATAAAAGCATTCCGAATTGAATCCTCGTATGAGAATCAAATGATCATTCATGTTATGAAAATATTGAATGGGAAGATGAATGGCCTTCCCAGCCGCTCACTTAGATGATTTGTCGGCGTTGCTCGGCGATCATATCCTTTTTTCAACAGCTCGTCCAAAATCCCCAAATCCTGTATTGTGGCCGCTTCTCTGAAATTCAAATTTCGCCTTTAATTCCGCTGAATCTAAAAGTCTAAGTTCGGGATTAACCGCTTATTTTATACTTTACATTTAAATGTGGTGCTTAGGACTTGGACTAGATTTATGGATTTTTAAGCACATGTTTTTATCGCCTTTATGAATGATTTATTTTAGTCATATTGATTTATGCAAATGACTTCATAACTATCATATAAATATTTGCTAATTACTGCAAAAATGGCTTATCAAATAATGCAATGTAATAATGCGATAACTAAAATTAACAGTAAGTAAAATTAAATGCAAAAAATGTTCTATTTACTATGTTTTTAAATGTAATTATTCTAACTGGGCTAATTACTCTGAATTATGATAGTTAAAGTTTACACTTAAGCATAAAATCTGCTAAATGTAAATTATAAAAAGCAAGATATTTCTAATAAAAGCGTTAGACAAAAACGATAAAAAACTGAAGGGCCAAGAGAGTTGTTGAAAGAGATGTGATCAAAAAGAGAGTGGCGGGTTGTTTGACGGATAAATGGTTGAAGGAAGCAAATAGAGTGTCATTGTCATTCTCATTCAAATGATTCCCATTTTCCACTTGGCGGAACTTGTGAGAGAGAAGTCGGAAGAAAAAAGGGGAAACATGACATTTGGTGGCTTCGCTCATCTTCCGCATCTCCATCAACATCAGATTTTTTACTCCTACAAAGGGAAGTCCATAGCCAGATTTCATAGATAAGCTCCAGAGTGAAATTCCTCATTTCAAGTGCCTCTCAAATACCAACACACTCAACTTTACCCTTACTCAATCTCCTTTGTCTCGCAACCCTGGTTCGCCTTACTACTTCAAAATACCAAATACCCGTTTCTTTATGATATACTCGGGTCCTACAAACTATCCAGAATACAGAATCGCCGAACTACCCTGGTTCTAGTAAAATACCGCTTAGCACTTATAGAATACCCGTGTTTTTATAGAGTGCTAGGTTTCTCATAGATCACCCGGGTTTTATAGAATACAGTTTTTTAAAGAAAATAAACTGTTTTTATAAAATACCTTTGTTTGTATAGATTACCCTGGTTCTTACAGTATATACAATTTTTATAGAATCCCCGGGTTCTTATAGAGTACCTGGATTCTTATAGGACACCGGAGTTCTTATAGAATACACGGTTTTTATGAAATATAATATTCTCATATAACACCAGGGTTCTTATAGAATACTCGGGATTTCCTTAATAGGCAGTTTGAGTTCAAAAGCCCGGATTCATAGGGCAAGTGACTGTGAGTGAAAGTGGTGGAAATATTGGCGGAGATTTGCGGGAGATTCCTCCTAGTCAGCTGGGGGAGTTGAGGTTGACAAAGGAGCGCGGGACGAGTAACATGGAAAGTCGTTTTGCTCATAAGGATCATAACTCTTGTGGAGATGGCCCATGTGGCGGACGCGAACACGTTAATGTTTAATGGGTCATCTTGATAAGTTTGGCGAAGGTTCCGGGAGATATGGGAAACTTCATTAGGGGAAAACTGACATTAAAAGACCCCAAAAGTGAAGATTTCATGGCGGAGCAGAGCTGAGATAAGAAACAAAATAATTTAAATTTCATGGGACTCATTAACCAAAGACAACAAAGTTTTTAAAGCCCTACGCTCTCGCTAATAATAACTGCCATTCCCAGTATTTAGCCGTTAGAACCCAAAAGTTAATTAGACCTGGAGCGGGCTAACTTGAAATAATAAAAAAAATTGATTCATTAATTGACTAGCTACATACCTTACTAATTAATACTACCAATAATTTAAATCAAGACCGTCTCTATGTACTTACGGCCAAGTCACTGGGTTTAAAATATCGTGACAGGGATAAAATTTCCAGCGATAATCAGCGAGAGGCCAGAAACGGCGAGCACTTGAAAATTCTACAAAACATATAGGCACAACGAATATTCATTTACCTACAAGGAAGCGTTGATAATAAGCAAAATAAAGTAGGTACTAAATACTAAATATAGTCTCTAATTAGCTTTAAAGATTTTAGTAAATTTAATTAATTCACTAAATTGAAATTCTCAAATGAAATTTTATGATTTTTATAAACAATCAAATTCACATTCGATCCGATGAATTTGAGAATTTTGTATGAATTTTGAAAATTAGTCGCAAAATTATCAATAGCATATAATTTGGTTTGAATATATGAGAAACTGTTAAATTAATTATATTAAATATTTGTATTTATGAGTGTTAAATTCAAATTAAATTAATTTTGAAGTTCAATTTCAATTGTTTGATTACTTTTGTTCTAGAAAGAAATCTATAATTTTCAATGATACATTAAGAATTACTACTATGTTTTAACAAAAGTTATTATGGTGCCTGAATTTATTTTCAAGGTGCCTTTCATACTCGCTCAGGTGGCAGAAGTGCTAGGGGCCGAAAACACTTTATTCATGGCGCCATTTTTCCTTTTGAGGTAGCATTTAATGCGAAAACAAAAGGTTGTTTGTGAAGCTAATTAAAATAATAATTATTTAAGCAAGTGCTAAATCCTCATTTCCCTTTTATTTGTACGCATGATAGGGAATGTACATTTGTAATTACTAATTAGTGAAGGAGCGGTGGAGGAAATTGGCGAAACCGCGGAGTTGAGAAAGCGCGGACGTTTAACAAGAGCTTTCATAATAATTAAATTAATGTCCGTGTCGGCCGGGGCTTCGCAGGGGAAGAAAAACCACCTGAGCAAAAGCAAAGGAAATGAAAAGGAAATTCCTTAATTATATTTTCACTCCCTCGAGTCATTCCAAGAAAAGCTCGTCTTCCTTCTCAAAACACATCCATGGATGAAATGAGACGCTCAAACAAGGACATTTCCCTTTTGATCTCTTTTTAATATTCCCATAAAAGGTGTCGGGCAATAGAAAGAAAACTTGACATGAAAAGAATAAAAATAAAGAATGAAAAGATTCACAGTTTTGCTACGTCCTGACGAAAATGCCCTTAAAGTAAAATTTTTGGCAAAAATAAAAATATTTGCAAAATGTCCTATAAAAACCACATGAAAACTGGATAATGAGTTATAAAAACCCTTGAATGAGAGAAAAATAAGAAAAAACACGTTTATTGAGACCATTAAGTATTAGAGAAAACCATTTACCTCTATCTTTGACATTCTATTTGAGGCCAAAATTAATTTTTTCTTTACAAATAATTCATCTTGGATTATTATAAATTTTATTAATTGCAACTATAACTTAGAAATAAAATAATTTCATCATTATTTGCATTGTAAACGTCAATTATTTATCTTAACATTGATATTTTTTAATTTTAATGACTGATGAAAAATGCATAAAATAATAAAAATTAAATTATAAATTAAAGGTAATAAACATCCAAATGAATAAAATTAATAATTGTTTAATATAATAAATTTCAATTTCTAAATAGCAGATATTAGATATAATATAAGATGACCCAAAAGTAATTTACTTTAAAATTTTAATGATTGATAACAAATATAAAAACAATGTAAAATAATAATTCGAAATATGCAAAATTATAAAAATCAGAATCCGAATAAATAATATAAGAATCTTTTAATATAATACATTTGAAATTCTAAATCACAGATTCAATGGTATTTTTTCAAGTTTAAAATTCCAATGGAAGAAGGGAAAACAAAAGGGGAAAGCATAAAAACGTCACTTGAAGTGACAAATCCTGTTTTTGTGTGTAAGACCATAAAGTTGATTCAAAGAAATAAAAAGTCTGATTATCTTTTTATTCTCCTGTCATAAAAACGCCTCTCGTTTTTATTCTTCTCTTTTGTCAAATGATGGGCGAGTTTTTTTCGGGGGCAAGTTGAGGGGGAGTCAAATGCACGTCGTCATTCCTCGTCCTCGTCCACGTCCTCACAACACGTAGAGAACAACGGCGGTCTCGAGAGAGAGCTTTGGCAAGAACAATCCCCCATTATTTGATGTGTGTGGCACAGAATGGATTTCCAATCCGATGGTGCTCATTTGCTCAAAGGTGATTCCAATGGGTTTTGGGTTGTAAAGCGGAGGGCCATTGGCATCTCAGTTAACTCGCCTTTTATTTCTTTGGAGGTTCAAGTGAGGAAGTGATAAATAACATGGGGGAAAACGACACTCACTTTCTCCGCTTTTTTATTTCCCAGAAGGAAAGCTTGGCTCAATTCCTCATCCCCTTATGTACACATATTCCTCCATTGACACAGTTTTTTATATATTTGTATACTTTATCTATAGAGATGAAGAAATATTGCGATATGGGTTGACATGACAAGACCATAGACCACACTGGTGACACTGAAGGAAAAATTCAAATAATCAATTCCAGATATTTACTTTACTACAAATCATTCCTTTCTAACTTCCAAAATAAAGCTCAAAGATCTTTTGTGTTTTGTGATAACGCTTCTCATTTCAGATGTGGTTGTTCTTATTAATATTGATGAATAAAAATTCCCAGAAATCTCAATAATGACAAATATTGAGAACTTGTTATTAATCTTTCTTGTAAAAACAAATTATGAAAATATTTTAATATTTGAAACAAATTATAAAATACTTTAATATTTGAAACAAATTATGAAAATACTTTAATATTTGAAACAAATTATGAAAATACTTTAATATTTGAAACAAATTATAAAATACTTTAATATTAGAAACAAATTATAAAATACTTTAGTATTTGAAACAAATTATAAAATACTTTAATATTTTAATTTATTCGGTATTATCTCATTTTGTCAAGAATGACATTATTTAATATGATGAAGAGTAGGGAGAGTGTTACTAGATGTGAATCTAATTTATTATTATTATTATTATTATTATTATTATTATTATTATTATTATTATTATTATTATTATTCCTGGAAAGAAAGTAATAAAAGGTGAAAGCTAATGAAAACGGTGGTTAATTAGAAATATTTGATTACTTGAAACTCCATTTGGGTAAAAGGGCTCAAAGGGGAGAATTGAGATGTGTAGAGAGAAAAGCAATTAATCTTGTCGAAGGATGTTCAGCCTAACGGAAACAATATTCCTTTTTTGTTCCACACAGAAAAAGGGATGAATTAAAAGCTGAGTGAGTAGCTGAAGAAGTAAGTGGAGCGTAATTATGCCGAGATCATTTGTTCATTGTTCAGGAGAGTAATGGGAAAGGCTATTAAGCGCCCCTTTGTCCCCAAAACTACACAACAAAATCTCGCTGAGCTTTTGACAACTTTAATGCTCATCTCGGAGGAATTTCAGAGGATAAATCGGATTTATTTCATATTTTCATCCTTTCTATCTCCTTACGTGGACGGATAATACAATCCATAATGGGATATAAGGAATATTTTGATTTATACTTTGCTGTTTTGCAATATATGCTATTTTGCAATATAAAACATCAAAATATTGTTATATGGAATATTCCCCTCATTCTTGTATCTTGATTTCATGTATGATTATATGGTATTTTATATAATCTATCTAGGTATAATTGTATTTAGAGAAAGTATGTAATAAATTTTGTTCATTTAAGTCTATTTGGTGGTGGGTATAAAAAGAATGTGAAAATTGATCAAATTCAATATTGTATAGAAGAAAAGGAAAATAGGCATATTGAATGTTCAATCCTCCTTTTGTAATATTTTATGTATGTCTTTGTGTTTCTTTATGAATCTCTTGAATGTCTTTATTATACTGAAATCTTTTGAAAATCACTCATGCAACAATCAGATCAACTTCTCATTCTTCACGAGATTACACTGCCAATATTTAAAACTTAATACTTGTAAATGTACTTTCCTAAACAAAGCAAAAGTTTTGTAATAAGTACTTATGGCCAAGTGCTTTTGTTGGACTCAAATGAATACAAAATGCAGAATTCAACATAAGTAATGTTTGTGTAAATACTTAACTTCTCTTTATTCTACCTAGCTAATAAAATTATGCATACAATATTATACAATGAAATTTGCTTGGCATTATTTATAATTTCTGTAATATTTGATAGTAAATTTTTAATAAAAGTAATATTGTATTGTGCGCATTTACAAAAGATGATTTCATGAGAAATGAGAAGGCTTTGATTTATTTGGAATATTTAATATTCAAACTCCCAGAAAACTTTCTTTTTTGGTAAACAAAATCGAGTGAGTTGAAAAGTCTGGAATAGAAAATCCATTTAAACTGTGTGAGATTTAATATTTAAAAATTTGATTTATTTATTAGAATTTCCCCCTAAATAGTATCTATTTTAAATGCCCTGCTGAATATTTACGCTAAATAAACTTGAGTATTCAGATGAGAGGTTTTCCATGTTCGCATTCAATTAAATTTGGAGAAGCTAAAGGATTTTTGTAAAAACCACTAAATTAAATTTTCAAACATGGGAGAACTTAAGGAAGAAGATTGAAGCTGATAAATGGGGAGATTGGCCGTGTTGCCAATAAGTGAATTTTTAAAATTTATGAGGGAGCGGTAGTAAGTGGAAATTACCATTTGGAAGACAAACTTGGTAAATGGTTTATTGAAATTTTCATTAAGGAGAGGCGCGACTTACATTAAGAATAAGAAAATTTTATAAGGAGTAAATTCTTATAAGGAATCATCAAATTTCAAAAAGAACTTTGAGATAAAAAAAACATTAAAAGGATCTCGTTTAATTTTGTCAAATGAGTCCCATCCATCCCTTCGCCTTCGCTCAGACAGTGGAAAGGAAAATAATAAAAAATAAATGGCCCGTGTAAATTCCCCTTTTAGGGCCATTAAAGAAAAGAAAAACTCACGTCAGATTATCAAGTTCCAGACAGGAAGACGAACAAGGGGAGAATAAATCCTAACTGACACGAGGTCATGAGCCGTACTAAATTACCTAATAAAATTTGCTATATTCCCATTAGCTTATTTACAAGACACATAAAACCTTAAAAGCTTATTAATGATTATTTGCAACCTCGTGTTCGGATAGAAAATCACGGAATTAATTATACATGCAAACTAAACAAAAAATTTGATTTTGCATGTGTTTGTGTAGCCTTAAAATGAACATTTTGGGAAATAGAAATCTTTGTTATTTTGCGTAAAAATGAATTTTTTATTACATTATTTTGCATATGAGTTAATTTGCATTTTTGCCTTTGATTACAATAATGATTTTCGTAAAATAATGTTATTTTGCAAACATTTTGAACAAAAAGGGAAAACTTGCAAAAATTGAATTATGCGAGATATGAATACTATTTGCATAAGAATAAATTGTAGCGAAATATGAGGATTTCAGCACAAAATATGAGTTTTTCGCAATATATGAATCTTTTGTTATAAAAGCTGAAAGTCAAATGGGAAAAGTTTTGGTTTAATATGAATAAATGAAGAGTGAAAGTTGAAAAAAGTTCTTTCTCACCCGTCATGAAGTTCTGCCCAATAAAAGAAGAAGATCCACAGGTAAAAGGAAGAAAACGTAGAGGATTTCCTCAACCAAACCATATTTCAAGATTTTCACTTAAAATGTGTAAACTTGAGGTCAAAATCGTCCAAAGAGTTCAATCAAGTTAAAAGTCAGAATTCAATTTAAGTTCAACGTGTGAATGCAAATACTTAAAAATGTTTATTCTTTGCAGAACTTTGGTTTCTAGTGAAAATCTCTGGTTTGCGGTTCTCATCCGATCCGTTTGCAAGACCCAAATATCTCTATTAGCTTTTAGCCACCAACCCGGGTATTACTTTTGAAACCCCGGGTGAAAGTGCGGAAACCAACAAGGATGTTGACGAAGCGGAAGGAGAAAGGAAACTGTGGCTTTCTCCCTTTAACCCAACATCTTTATACCAAACGAATTCGTTCTTGTACATGCGAGATATCCAATATATATCCAATATATACAAATAGAATATATGCTTTCGTCTATGTATAGTTCTCGTATATATTTTTCGCGTATATTTTTCGTATACAATATACTATTTTAAATCCCCCTGTTTTGTTTATCTCAAATACACGCGGGCAATATTTCCAAGTCAAATATAATCGCAGTATATAGCAGCACTTTACGGCGCACTATATAGTCTCTTTATATTCCAAAAACTCTTATTTGGTTGACGGAAACAGTAAATGTTGGAAGTGTAACCTGGCGTGAGTTTGGAAGAGGAGAAAAACTTTCCGTGGAAGTTTGTAGACTTCTGGGAGGAGAATGAAAGCTGAGTTGGAGCATTGAGATCATATTGAGATCTCACAAATGAAAGACACAAGAGCAAGCGCAAGATTCATTTTTTCCCTTTTACATCCCACGGCCTTTGAAGACAAAAATATGATTGGGAAGTTGAGTGTGTGAATTGAAAATATGCAAATCTCCAGATGTCACATGACTTGATCACTCATTCACCTTTCACCCTTCATAACTTCGTTATTCTGACAAATAGTCAATAAATGGAAATGAAATTCAAAGATTTTAAAAATTTAATGGATTTTAATGGCTTTTATTATGCAAGAATGAAAGGCAGTTCTTTTCATATATGAATTTCGTTGCCGGAAATAATATAGTGAGTAAAACATAGGCAGAAGAAATATAGTGGAAAAACATAGTTGGCAATAATATATTAAGGAAAAAATATAGTTGGTTTAAATATAGCTTGGATCAAAGATAGTTATTAATAATATAGTGAGATTTAATAAAGTCGTCGGGCTTATTATAAGTCGTCGGGCTTATTATAAACTCATTCCTTGTTTCTCGCTCTTCATACAAAGCATTAAATCAACCATTAAATCATTACAAATCATAAGAGTATCGTTGTATCATACTAATTGAAGTCAATCTATTTGAAGTTAAAAACGAATCCTACTTATTAGAAAGGTATTATGATAAATCCAATTATATTTTGACTTACTATATTTATTTTCTCACTATCATTATTCCAATATATTTCTTCCGCCTATATTTTATTCCCTATATTACTTCCTGCAACCTATAAATTTACCTTTTGCCTATGTATTTCTTTGAACTTTTCTTTATATAAAAGTTCTGATCTTGTATGAAATCTAAAGGTTTTCTTATAGAAGTAAAATATACTCATCAATAAAATAATGCAAATTAAATAGACTTTTAAATATAGTGGGTATTAAATCCCGTATGTTTTTGACAGGAAGAAAAAGAAAGTATAAATACAGTGGCTTAAAATCTTGGGACTTGGGCTAGTCGAATTTATAAAAAGGAAAAGATGAAAGAAACCCATTGTGTCTTAATCAACTTCAAAAGAGATTTGTACAGGAGGTTTTTCAATTTACTACAGGGATTTTCTAACTATTCATTGGACACCTCAAAGTCCCAAGTCTCCCATTTGTCTTTTATCTTTTGATTTAAACCTCCTTCACATTCCTCACGCCTTCTCCATTAAAATAGACAACTTGTACTAATTTTTCATATCGAAGAATCTCTATAACCTTAACTTTTTATTATAACCTTAAACCTTTACTTATATTTCATACAATTCATAACATTTCATATCGTTATATTTATGTAATAGTATTATACGGTTATTTAAAGTATGTAAACATGCTTTCAATACATGGACAATATATGAACAATATTTACAGAATAGGACAAAATATATACGATATACTAAAAACCCTTTATTTATCGTTTTGTATCGTATATTGTATACGATGTTTTACAATACTGTATATTTTTTATATAGTTGTACTAAATAGATATTGGGATATACAGAAAATTCCCTATGTATTATATATGAGAAAGCGTAAATAAATTTTATATGAAGGGAAAGATCTTTGTATATAGGATATATTATGTATTTGATGTATTATGATGTAAGTAGTTGTTGAAGAGAAAGTCAATAAAAGTGCGCGTAGTTTTAAGTAATTTGTCGTGTCTTTGTACGTGGGGAACCGAACGTGGGGAACCGAACGTGGGGGAGCGGAGGGAAAGAAGGAAATGCGAGAAATGATCTTGATGGTGTTGAGAGATTAAACAAAGGATTTTTTAATCCTCCTCTTCAACATTTTCTACTATTTGAACTGAGTGAGCTGAAAAGTTGAGAAATTCGCATTGTGTCCCGGACGTGTTCCGATTTGCCAATTCCCCCTTTCATCTTAATTACAAAGAACGGAGGAGGAGCGCCAAGAGGAGCCGAAAGGCTCAGGATAAGTGAAAAAATCATTATTTTTTATTATCTGCTACAACCGCACTTACCCTCAATATCAATTACACCTTTTGGGAAAAATGAAAAAAAGGGATCTTTAAGTCAAACCTGGATTGGAATCAACAATGTGTATACAGAAATTGAAATACATTTCGATTTGTATAGTATACATTTAATATTTTTCTCAAAAACGCAAAAACTTCTAAATTTTTAATTTGACATAATTTCATTTTTATTTTAAGATAATTTAAGTATAATTTTTAATTTAACATATCGTAAAGTTAAGTTCTCTTAGAGGAAATGGGAAAACACATTTTTGTTCTTGAATATTAAAAGTGCCGCAGGAACGGAAAGGAGTTTCGAAATCAATTCCGCATAAATTAAAGATTAAAACTTGTTTTCCTTAGGAAAATTTGCTTTTGTATGAAGGAAAACTCGGAAGGAAACTTGAGAGTTTGGGAAAGAGGAAAAGGTGAAGAAAGATTTCAAGTCAAAGTAATAAGATTTGCTCATTGGCTCAATTCCGGAATTGGCCATTATGGAAATTATTAATTGAGTCTTAATGTCAATTTGAAGGGGAAATCCACTCATTGAATTCTTAATTAATTGGGAAAGGTGCCGGAATTTTCTCAATTTTGATTTTAAGCATTTCTTAAGTACTTCTCATTATTGTGTCTCTTTCTTTCTACATAAGTGGGAACTTTTAATGTTATGCCTGTATGCGAACTTGAGTGCTTTGTTAAATTAACTGACTTTATTAAGTGAGATGAAATAAGATAATTTGGATGTTAATTTTAAACGTGCATGGAATATAAAGGAATGAATTCTTGTACGCGTGTTTGTATGGGAAGAAAACACAATTTGACTTTTTAATATTACGAAGAACTTTATTGGAAAAACATTATTTCTCATTGATATTCAATCCAGTTTGGTTTCCTATGTAAGATTGCAATATTTAGACTTGTTCGAGCTGCGAGGCTCAGGCTTTTGTGATCTTAAAAGAAAAAAGTCAGAATTCCAATATGAACTTCACGTAAACCCGCCTATCATATACAAATTACTTTTTTATCCATCTACAGAACAATTTTAATGTAATATCAGTAATATGGAAGAAATAAAATATTTACGAAATTTCAACTTTTTCTAATCATTTAACTCCAAAACTTTCTTGTTTTAAGAATCAAAGAAATCAATATGATTTTATAGATAATTAGGTGAGTTTTCGTTATTATAATAGAAGCAGAATTTATTAGAACAAGAGGAAATTTAATTGTTCCGATTTTGCATTAAAATTTTGACGTAAATTATTTTACTTCTTAAATTACTAAAACCATAATACCAAAAATCTTTTTTTCTTTATTAACTGTTTAAATTTCTGTGAACAAAATAATAATAATAATAATTTATATTTTAATTAATTCGGCATTTTATTTATTTATAAGAATTGGATCTTTTTATAAATATGAACTATTTATTTATGAACTACTTACAATGTGTGCACTAGTGAGATTTAATTTAATTTCTACTTTAATTTACAAACTTAATTTAATTTATAATAAATTCTATGATATATGATAATTGTGTAAATTAATTTAATAAAATTTGGATTTATTTATAATATATTATATATTTATAATATATTATATATTATATAAAATCACAAGAAGAAGAGAAAATATATTCACACAAAAAATGTTCAAGTGTGTTATATTGCGTAGGTGAGTATTTAATAGTATTTATTATTCTTTACATAATGTTCCTTTTTATATACATACATTCTTTCATAGTTTTAAAATTCTTTAAATTCATAGTTTATTAACATTGTGAGTTCCTAATGAGAATTTATTAACTAACAAGGTTAATGTGAACAATAAAAACAGCTTATATAGTGAGTTTCAGTTAAAACGTAAATTCTTAATTTCCAAAAGTAAAATCTTCCAATTTACAAGAGATAATATGGCCAGTAGATGAAGTTGAAGATTAAAAAAGCCAATGGAAAGGCATATCTGAAAAACACATTCATTTAGATTAGAAAAGAAGCAAATTGCATAAATCAAAGAAAAACTTTCCCTTTGAAAAACTCGTGTAATTTAAAAGCGTAAGACGTTTCATAACTTAAATTATCTTCCTTTATATTAATTAACTTTTAATATACCTTTACATAAATGGTTGTGTAAGTGTTAGCTAAAGTTATTTTATTCAGAGTATTTGATATAGGTTTGATATATAGGTTATTTAAAAGAGGAATGTTTGTAAGGAAATGATGTAAATGAGAAGAATGATGATTAATGATTTTCTTTACCTGCAAGTTTCATCGATTGCTTTGGCTTTAATTATAAATTTCCTTTGGTTCTGGACTCCTTTGCTTGAATCAATTGGAAGATTTGGCCCGTGAAATCCGCTCGAATGATTTTCCGTATTTCCTCCAACGAACGTCGTCGTTTCAAGATGATTTCCTCCGCTTGTTCCTTTAACCTAAAAGATCATACACAGAACTGATATTTATTATACAGCACAGTACAAACCTATTGTATTACGTGTAATATGATATAAATCGTTTGAGAATGTTTACATAATATCATTGTATTCAATACAATGTACAAAATTATATAATCCCTATACATACCATAACTAAAGTAGTATTTACATGAACATAATAATAGATGCATTAAAGATATATTATAGAGTATTTGTTTACAGTGAGGAAAACGCTTACTTATACTATAAGAATAAGGAAATATAGAATTTATATATCAATTCCCAGTTGTCGTTTCTCTTTGTGAAATTGGAGATGAGTTTGTATGATTTGAAATGATCATCATACCTTCACCATTGTATTGCAAAGCACGGGAGAATTCAACGTCGAGTCTCCACTCGAAGGAATTTGTTTCCGCTCTTGTTGATGTTTTGGTTCTTCGTCTCCGCCTCTGCCCGTCTCGGCACGCCAATGATAATTTACAACCTTGTTAATCAAAAACCCATCAACTCCTTTCTATGGCTATTGTAAAGTTGTTTTAATTTGAATTATGAAATTAAATAATTAAAACAAAAAATTTATGTTTAACAGTCATATAATTAATAATTTAATTTGTATTTTATGAAATATAATGGTAATTTAATTATCATTTAGATCTGTAATAATGATTTAATATAAAATATTAATGTAATGTATTAACTACCGTGAACTCCAGCAAAGCCAAAAAGACGAAAGCTGTTAGAAAAAATCGTCAAATTGAGATTGAAGTTTGGTTAAAGTTTTGAGGGTTTTTCAAAGGTAAATGTCAAACCTGTGCAACTTCCCATCCAAACATCAATTGCTTTCACATAACTCGCCTGAGGAAGATTCTCCTGAATGTCTCAAAACACACAACATAAATTCTTTCAACTTTTTCCATCTCAAAAGACTCAATTTATGGAAAAAAGAAAACAATTTTAAAATCGATCGATTTATTTTCAATCTTTTAAACTATACAATCATAAAATTCAAAAATATTTTAGATCTCTCATTTTTTGTGCATACAGGGTAGTCAACATCTTTTTTTCACATTTCAATATTCTAACCGTTGAAAGGAGGCTAGAAAACATTGAAAGGCAGAAAGAAGATATTGACCACCCTGTATATTATTAAGCTGTGAATCTTAATTGAATTTTTAGCAAATGTTATAAAAAAAACATTTTATTGGTGAAATTCAAAAGTTTCTACTTGTTGATTTTGAAGAAACGGTGAGGAGCGTGGTGACGCCGAGGGTGACTCGCCCCGGCACGGAGTTTACGTCCATCCAAAAGGAAACCCAGGAAATGACGACCATCAGAATCGTCGGTAAATACGACTGAACCAGATGAAACCCAAGAGACCGAGAAAGGTGAAACTCGGCCACCAAACAACTGTAGTTACCTAAATATCCGATTGTTTTAAACTTTAGTGAACTTTATCGATTTTTTATTTTAGAATGTGAAAGACAATTGGAGTTTATTCATTAAATTTAATTATTGTTATAATGTGGATTTCTTAAAAATATTAATCATTTTGATAATTCTATAATAATAATAAATGAAGCAAATTTTAAATTCATTTTTACCTATTTGGAAAGATTCGTGGCATTTTGTGGTTATAATTTCTTGTAGGAGGAACTGCGACATTCCCAAGTTCCCCAAAGTCACGGCCATTTCGTCAGGTCGCCATTCCAAGATCAATTCCTCTACTGTTTTCGAAACTGAAAAAAACTTTAAACTTTATAATCATTTTTACATAATTTAAACTATTCAATTCAACCCGGCAAGTCTATAACTCAACATTTATAATTTTACACAAGTAATTACAATGTATTTGATGAGTTAAAATGATAAGAAATTAGACAAAACAAAAATGCCAAATGTTATATCCTTTAATTATCATTTTAAGGTAATTTTTATTTAATTCTAAAGATATATTTAATTATAGGAAATGATATAATTAAACGTAATGATTAAATCTTAATCAATAGGAAATAAAAGCCGACATGCATGCAATTGAATTGAAAAATGATTTTTCTCCTATTGAAGAATCACAATTTAAATCAATCCATTTCTCAACTCCGTATTATCGCGAATCTAAACCAAATTGGAGGATTTTCCCAAATGTATTTTAAATCTTACTAAAATCTACCAATTTTAAAGTTAGCGAGTCAGCAAAATCTAAAAATCTATAAATATTCATTAAATATAATAGTTGGTTAACAATTAATTAAACTTAATAAGTTAACTTTTTAATTAATGTAAAATCTATGTGAACCCTCTTAGAACTCAAGTGTAAAAAGAATAAAAAGTGAATAATGTCTTTCAATCTTTTCATTGTCAAAATGGCATTTAGAAGGATTCGCGTTAAAGAAATTGCGCGTAGTGAAAGTGAAACGTGAGAAATTCCTCCAAGTTCATTGTGAGTGAGAATTGAAGGGAATAAGATAAATTTTAATTAAGCTAAGACTCAATTAGAGAAAGGATGAAGGAATGATTGGGGAATTTGGGAATTGTTTCTCATTCCACTTTACAATGTAAATAGTGACGGGGAGTCAGGAGAAAACTCCTTTTATTCCAATTCTACTCCAATGGCGCATTATCTCCTCTCGAGATTCCCATCACTTAAATAATGAAATGAAGAGACGCCAACATTGGCAATTTACAATTGAGTGTCTTCTCTATTCCATTATATCAAATTCTGGAAATTAAAAACTTGCAAATCTCTAACAAAAAATAATTTATTCTCGTATGAATACATACAAAGCATTTCAAGTCTATTTAATTAATCTATATAAATTTTATTTATTTATTTAAATTATTTTATATTAGCATTAAAGTAAAAACTATTTACAAACAATTATATTAAACTAATAAAAATTCTGACAAGACTGTAAAATTAACATTAAATATTATTTATTGTAATTTCATGTATTTAAAAAGTGCCACACGGCATTAAAGTAAACAAATAGCATTAAAGTACACAAATAGCTTTTATAGAGAATTTCTCTTCTCTTTTGTTGATAACATTCATGTAAAAAAGGTAAAAGGGTCAAATGGTTTGAGAGAAATCCGAATGTTTTTACACTATGCAAAAGGTTGCATGAATGATGTAAGAAAACCATTGAGTTGTGACAAATCCAAGTTGACAATGGAAATTGGAGGTAAATTTGTTTTGCCTATTTGAACCCTCTGATTTTAAGTGCGTTAAAGGACGTGGGGAAGTTCGAGTTGAAAGGATTTTCCCTAAATGTGTATTGGAATATTCAATGGTTCACTTATCGTTACTTCGCGTCGCTTGACAAATCCATCACTAAGTAGAGAGATAAAAGGGCAAAAGGAATAAAACGTCTTTTCCCATTCAAAATCCAAAAACCTCCAACTCAATTCAAAAAGGAAAAGCGACGGATAGAGGAAATAATGGCAAGTGGAAAACTTACAACTTGCGACTTCCATCGAACAAACTTGGGAGTCCATTGGAAATTTCGAGAGGTCCATCATACAGGAAAATGTCACTTTCAAACTGCGGAAAATAAAACAAGACATGAAACAAATTACATTTTACGCGTCAACACCTTCTTCTGACGCCTTTGGGCACACTTCGATGAATTCGGTTTATTTGAGTCAGAAATTCGGTTTATTTGAGCCAGAAATTTGGTTTTGTACTTTTTTATCGCTTTTCTTTACTAAATTTTTATGCCGATGTTTATTTCACTTATAGTTGAGTTTTTGGACAAAAAATCGGATTTTCTGTCTTTTTGATATAGGTATTCATAGTAGTTATGAATGTATAGTAGTATAATACTTATATATGTATGGTATGTATATAGTACAAGTTTATTAGTATAATATTATATAGTAAGAAATACAGATACTTAGTTAATAAATTTATAGATAGTTAATATAAGACACGTCCATACTGATCATTTATTTTTATTTAAGAATAATGGATGCAAAGTGAAAAAGTTGTCAAAAAGGTCTGGAATTAAACTCTATGTGCAAAGTTTAGAGAATCCAGTAGCAATAAGTAATGTTAGCTTCTTTATGTACAAGTACAGCGTATCCCAAAAGTCGATTCCGATTTTTACAATTCGATAACTTAACAACTTGCAGTTGAATTTTTCTGATATCTATAAGATTTATTCTTCATCGATCAATAATAATAACTATAACTTTAATTTATGATTTGATTCCCTTTTCTTCGGTATGCCTATTATATTTTCCCATCACCCCCATAGTTATCAAATTTTCCCTCTACTCTCTACTGTTCAACTCCCATTTCTCATCTTCAATAATAAAAATCATAAGGTTTAATATGACCATTTTTTTAAAACTTGAGAGCTAATATCTAATTTTTGCCTTGATTAAATCCTTAAAGGAAATGTAGATAAATTTATTGTTGATTGAACGAGCGTTCAAAGCTTCTGAATGGAGTTAAGAAGTTTGCAAAAAATGAAAGCCAATTTCAATCATTCCAATCACAATGACCAAAATAAATTTATGTAGTTATTATTTGATAGATAAAGAATAAATCTTATGAATTTGAGAAAATTTCAACTGTACAATATAAAGTTATTGAGTGGTAAAAATCAGAATCGACTTATGGGACACCCTGAACATATTACTCTATTATGCTATTATGAACAATAATTTGATAAAAAAAGTTCAAGTTCCTCAAATATGAAGAAATCGGATTAAATTCGATTTCTCTTCCCATCTTCCAATCAAATTCCTTTAAAACTTTCCCATCAGAAGGAGATTAAAACAGAAACATTTGACGTTTCTTGTAAAAAAAAAAAGTTAAAAAAATCGAAACGAAGTTTCCTCCAAACTTTTAAAATAATTGAGAATTGAAAGAGGAAAAAACTATTAAATTACAAAGTTTTCAACATTTTCTTCTCTCACATAGTGAGACGAGACGCGTTGGCCCAAAATAGAAAATTTGAAAGAGTAAAAATGAAAGGTGTTAATTCCCTCTGATTTTCAATTCCCAACCTTATTTGCACAATATCAAAGGACAAAAAGTAAAAAAGGAGACACGCGAGGCTCTGGAGATTTCAGTGTTTTTTATCCTTTTATGTACCAGCTCAACTGTTCCTTCCTTTGGTTCACTTTTTCACTCATAATCGCATTAAATAATGAAACACAAATGATGCCATTCATTTGCAAAGCTCTTTGGCTTCAATTTCACAAATAGAATACCTTTTAAAACACTTTGTATTTGCGTTATACAATTTATATCTGCATTTAAACACTTTGTATTTGCGTTATACAATTTATATCTGCATTTAAACACTTTGTATTTTAAATAATATAAAGTTTTAAATGTGGACAATTTCGGGTTATTAATTTTAATGAGATTTTCTTTGAACTCTTAAAAGCCTCGCTTTTGTGATGAGAAATTTGAATAAGAATAATAAGGGGATTAATGATTATACTATTTAAAATTATTATATTTCCAAAACTCCAATAATATAAAGTTAGGTTAATAGTTGTTATAATTCTAAATAATGTAAAATATAATTCCATTTATTTAATTTTTTTAATCTTAGTTTAATTTAATAAATTACTAGCAGTTCTTAAAAAACGCCTATTTGTTTTTGATTTCATTAATAAGGTTAAATACCTAAATTTTATGTAGGGCAAATTAAAGGAATTTTAGAATTTGATAAATTTTATAAATCTTTTGATTCAAAACTCGGAAAATAAGCATCAATGAGGAATGTTCATGTTCGTAAAGTTTTAATGTTTTGATCGGATAGGAATTTATGAGTTTTAAGAGTATTAAGAATCCTCCTTTAAGCTGCTTGTGACATTTGTGGGGTTAGTGAGGTTGAGTTGCAGCGGGTTTTGGAAATCTAAGGCTTACCGTAACATGTAAAGAATTTCTCCGTCAGGGTTGATGCGGACGAGGACGTTGGGAACCGTGACGAACTGGAAGTCCGCTTCTTTCGCATTGGGGAAATATACCTCAGGTTTCCAAATCGCCTTCACTAAGTTCGGGTCGTTGAGGTCAAGCGGCTGGCGAAGATCCTCGTGTTGGAGACGCTTGTCGCGCCATTTTTGACGAAGAAATAAATCAACTTTGTAGTCCTTGCAAAAATATTTGAAATTCCATTTTATTCTCAATTTATCTTCAAACAAGAATTTCTTTTAATTTTGATTTTATTCTTTTTGAATTCCTAATTGAATTTTCATCTTCTATAGTGTTAATACACTGTAATACAATATTGAAACGCTGCAGTATATACACTGAATTAAGTATAGCGTATAGTTTAAGCTAGTATAGTATGCATAGTATAGTGCATCGCAATTTCGCAATATATTTTAAATTGCGGTGTATTTAGTAGAGTGCAATAATGTTTTGAGTTTTAATTAATTCCACGGGTGAGGGAAATGGCAGGGTATTTTGATATTCTTGTTTTTAATCAAGTTGAGGGAGATTGTGAAAGGGAAAAGGTGCATGAGAAGTTCATTTGGCCCATTTGACTTCGACTTGAGCGAGAAAGAGGAGAAAGGAGTTTTCTTAATTAGGAATTTCTCACCATGGTCAATGGATTCGGTGAATCAAAGTTACGGATGAACATTTCCATATACACCATCGTCGGGGTCGTGTTGTCTAAAATTTTTAATTATAATTCTTTTCATATTCAATTTTAAACACTTGTTCCTTCAAAGCATATAAATATAAGAATGCAAGAATCAACAAATAAATTTTATATTTATTTCAAGGATTCAAAAATGACAACAAAAACTTTAAAAACTTATTGAAATTTCCAATATAATAAATAATTTAAGTTGAACGGAATTAAGATATTTAATAATCAATAAATGAAATTAATAAACATTCTTAACATGGATTTAATAGTCATGATAAAGAATGAACTTTTAATGTAAACTACAACATGAATTGAGTAAGAAAAAATTCCTGGTAATTTCTTTGATATTTTTAATAATTTATGACAATTTTTGATAATTTTTTGTAATAAATAGTTAAACGAACTTAGGTGATTTGTTGGCGTTGCTCTCCTGTCGTATCCATTCTTGAGAAGCTCGTCCAAAATTACTAAATCTTGAATCATCGCACAAAACCTGGAATTGAACCGGAAATATCAATATTCTCAAACCATTCCAAATTACTTCAACCCCTCCACCATCTTCAACCATTAAACATTCAAATGCCGAAGAGCCCAAGAAAAACCAAATCCATTTGTTATCTTTGAAAAACACTCGAGAGGAAAAGCCAGGAATCTATCAATTTCCCCATCCAAATCAACAAAGAAAAAACCCCCATTGACCTTTCCTTTATTTTACTTCAATTCCACTTTCAGCCTTAACATTCTTATGAGCATTTTCAATACTTTTAATTTTTTAATGCTTTTTTGATAAATGCAAAAGACAACTGCTACCTTTTAAAAAATTACACATTCTTTCTTTAAGATAATTTTTAAAATATTAAATAAGTGGATGTTTATAATTTTAATAAATAAATTGATATTTTTACACTTTGCCATTCTTAAATAAATCAATGAGAATTTAATTAATTAAAATTAGGTAATTGTCAATATTTTTTTATGAGAACTTTGTGAACATTTAAAAATGAGTTGATTTTGTGCTACTTGAGAAAGTAAAACAAGGCATTTCAAAGTCCACTTGTAGCTCATGAAAATGTAAGGAAAGAATGCGCAAAAAGAAGAAAAGCCTAAGATGGAAAAGTACAAAAAATAGACTTTCGTTAGTTTCGCGTATAAATAGAGGCAATCACTCACGGTGGAAACTCCTCAAGTGTTGCTTTCATTATAAATACAAGAACCAATTTTCACCAATTCACTTAATGCTATAAATTATATAGCTCTGTATTTATTTCCTTTGAATTTAGTTAACAATAGGAAGAGAACTATTGGAAAAACTCATAGGGAAACATTTTACCATTGAACTCTTATATGAGTAAAGCGACCATAGAAGAAATTAAATACAAAAACATAGGAGAAATCATATGAGAAGTTCATATAAGAATCATATACATAAGTCATAAAAGAAGTTCATTCGTGTGCGTAGGGAAGTTCATTAAAAATTGAATAGAGAAAACTAATTAGGTTTTCGTAGATTCAATTTTTACTCCTCAACTCATTTGATCTCGTGGACGAACGAAGCCCCCAAAACGCGTTTGTTCACCACCAAAATCTCTGAATTTCCCATTTGGACAATCAAAGTGATGGTGGGGAAATGGCGAAATATCCGCCAAGGATTTTCTTATTAACTCTCACGGATCCAATTCTTCCCCTCAAATATTGATGCTATTCAATTCAAAATAGCCGATCCTATTATCCTTTATGACTCTGATCATTCTTATTAACCTTTTTATTAAACTTATAAGCTTTTAATATACATAATAACTCGGTTTGAAAAGTACGGAAAACTGTACGGTTTTTTATATGACTGTAACACTATATGTATAGAACTCTAATACTTTTAACAAAGTATTTTCAGTATTACTTAAAGCACTACAAAGTGAGAATCCTAGTTATACAAAGTGTAAGAATGAAGGGTTAAAAGGTAAATGGGGTTATATAGCCCCAGGTCATATAACGTTGTTAAAGATGCCCATAATAAAAAAGTGAGTAACATTTTGGTGTAATAATGTAACAGCTTAAACCTTTAACCAGAACAGTTGGAGGAAAAGTTGGATTTGATTCTCAAGTTTCGCGGATTTCCGATTTCCCAAACACCCGTTTGCTCTCACTATTAAAAACATTTCGGAATGATGACGAATCCTCTCAAGCTATATACCAAATACTGCCAAATAGTGTCCAAAGAACACAGGACTAAATATAAGAACCAATGATGCTCAAGGATATTCGACGAGCTTTAATGCATGACTCAATCCGATATCCGACAAACTCCGCCGTGAAATTTCAAATACAGTGAATTTCACTTTACACTTTTTATTTTGTTGAAAAAGTCATTTTTATTATCCGATTTATATCAAGTAAGGTTATTGTTATTTGTTTAATTTTGTTTAAATCTTATGATTTAAGCTAAGTTAAATACAAATTGAGTTTTTAAAATCTCCTGTCAATTCCAGAGCTTATTTTCAAAACTTTTGTAGTTTCTCTGTGGTGAAAATAAGCAAAATGTTTCTTTATTCTTTTAACACAAAATCAACTCAAGTTATACGGGTATATTTAGCATGCATATGAAAAATTTTCTCATGTTATGTTATGATGTTTAAATACCAAGTAAGTAATATATAGATGTGTAATATTCTGGATGTGGTGTTAATTAGCGAAAAGGGATTCGAAAGTGGCAGGCGGTCGACAGGTAATTAAAAAAAGATAAGATAAACAAGTTGGACAAGTGTGTTGGACAAGGGGGAATTTGCGGATTGGGAATGCAAAAGAACTTTCCTTTTTACCTTCTGACCACACAAGGAAAGGGAATTTAAGTGGAAATGACCAACCGCACTCGGTGACTCGCGAATTCCCTCAACGTTCCAAATTCAAAGGGAAAGTCAAATGAGAGGATCATGGCGGTGAAAGTTAAATCTCTTTTTAACTCTTTTAAGCCTTCGCTGACTTGGCTCTGCGGAAAATCTCTTCTCTGCAACTGAAGAACAAAACAGAAAAGCGCTACAAAAGACCCTAACTCACTTCATATATGACAATTCACTTTTATCTTTTAATTAAAAATATAAATTATGTGAAATATTTTGTAGAATTCTTCAAAAACTTCATAAATTGAATGTTGGTCAATTTACTTTCAAATTTTTTATGAACCAAAAGGACACACTTGCATTCTTCCAACTAATTTTGCTTGGCAATTTTTATTATAAAACTACATTTAATGAATAAATTATTCGGTTACAGTATTTATTTCGCTATTTATAGTTATATCGTATTATATCTTATGTAGTGAAGAATATTCGTTCAGATTCATAACTATGAAGCCTATTTGCAATATAAAATGTAAAGATTTTGCCGGATAAGCTTTCATTTCTCAAATGAATTCACATGTGTGGATATAGGAATCGTTAAATGGTAATGAGTTTCTCAAAATTGAAACAAGTGTGTATGAAGTTTTAAGGTCATTTTGCTCATTTCCGAGTTTTCCCCTCTGTTGCTCATTCCAGGATAACCCAGTGGATGAATTATGGAAGAAACCCATAAGAGCATTTCCCCATAAACTTACATTATTAATGTATGAAAAGTGAAAAGGGACTCGCACTTTTCCTTTAACTCATCAAATACTGGAAAATTGCTCTCAAGTTCCTTAAAGGTTTAAACCAAACTTTAGGTGTCACTTTAGCCAACGCATTGAAACAGCAAAACAACATTAATCCGTATATGATACAATTTCATGTAAGAAAACAAGGAATATACAACTTACTTATTTGAATATAAGGATGAGAAATCTAGAATATACTAGAATATATGGAAAGAATATAGGAATAATCTACTGTACAGGATTCCTTATATTAGTAAATATGGATTTCTTGAGGATTTACGAAGGAATTTGTCATGATATAAATTTTGTATTTGAAAGTGTTAAGGAACGAAGTGTGATGATTCTTTATATTCTTGGATTATTTGAGTTCTTGGCCTTAATAACAAACGCAACATGTGATATTTTATGGATGAGGAAATAAAACCCATTGGGAGAAAACTCAATATATGCATCAAATGAAAAAGAACTTGTATAACACAATGAAGGAAACCATAATATCATGAATAACGGAAATATATTTTGTATATAAGAAAAAATATAATATAATACCGTGTATAGTGTAAAGCTCTTTTGTGCATGTATATGGAGTGTCGCATACAGAGAAAGCCTTTTATATTGTTTGAGAGCTTTCCTTGATCTTATTTATTAGAATAGGTGTAATACATCACGGAGTCACCCAGTCGCCCAGCTTAAGCCAAAAAGTCTCGTAAAATACATAAACTTGAATAATTTATGGAAATGTCGTAAATAAAAAGGGGAAATTCTCCAATCCGCCTCTTTTTTATAGCACTTTTATTTGGCTAAAGAAAACAAATTGGGACGTTTGGTTTATCATGTTCGAGAAAATTATAATTTACTGTCCAAAGTCAATAATAATTAAAATATAAACATTTAGATATAAAATAATATTTGCCTAATTAAATAGCCAAATAAATATTTGAATATTTAAATAAGTAAATTGTAAAATAATAATAGTTGGAATTTTAAGATCGCTTGATGAGCTGTGTAATGAGTAATGAATAATGAGTTTAATCTATAAGAGCAATTTATAAATTGACCATTTAAGTTATGTTATTATTTTAACTGTTTGTTAAATTTTTTGTTAGTGAGAAAGAAAGTTCGTCATTTTAAAAATGAAGGAAATTGTGATTTTATAGTTTTTAATGAATTCCCCACGACTTTCTCATCTTTTTCTAGTGAATTAATGAAAAAAATGCGAAGCTTGTGAGGATTTGTATATAAAAGGGAATAAATAGGAGGAATAAGGCATAAGGAAGGAAATGGGAAATTGGGATTTTGGCATTTCAGCTCTTAAGAATGAGATTTGGGATGTGGATGGAATTTCTTGTATTTGTAAAATATTCAAGTGGTTTTTTCCCCGAGTTTGAAACAGGTAGTTTTTCTTTGTTAAGTGGAACACTTTTACATAATTTGATCTCCCGTCTGCTCCACGTTCACGAAAGCCAATTTACATAATTTTCAAATGAACTCGAAGGAAAATGTCTCCCATTGGAACAAATAGAAAAAAATAATTTTTCACCCTTTCCCTAATTAAAATTTATGTCGATTTCTCCTCGCATATTTGACTTTGTTTTTTTAATTCCCTCTAAATTTCCTTAATCTTCATCGTCCCCATTGACAAAAATTGCTAACTGCTTGCTTAACTGCTTGCTTAATCATCTTCATCAATTAGTTTTATAGTTGTTTAGTTTTATTTCAAATGTTCTAAATATGAAATCCAATGATGTAAACTATTAGATTTGAATAAATCTTTCCAATATACTAACCACTTGTTATAGGACCATTTTAGAAAGAGTGTTTTATTCAGATTCGGTTCGATTCTTCTCTCCCTTCACTTTCCAATAAGGGATATCCAATAAGTTGACATCGCCAGAACAAGAGCGGTCTTTGCAGCATGGGAAAGAAGATACAAGATCGTGGAGATGAAGGGGAAACACTTTGAAAATATTCGTGACATTCATTTCCGCCGAATCTGAATAAAACACTTTTTCTAAAATGGCCCTATAACATATGAGGAGCCTCATGGCAAATTATTATTTACTTAATGGTAAATTAGCATTTAATTATAGATTGTAAATAATGAATATAGAATGAATTAAAATTTGAATAATTAAAAGAAATGCCGCAACAGCTCACGTTAGGTTAAACTGAACGAGGAGGAGAACCAGCGAAATGAATTTTCCCTTCATTTTCATTCAGAGTTTAAAATTCACAAACACATTAATTTGCATAAGTAAATACACCGGGATTTCCTCGGAGTATTTCAAAATTTCCTTTTATGTTAATAAAAACTCCTTATGCGTTTAACGTCCTATAAGGTCAATTATTAAAATTTCTTCTATTGAGTCTTTGTATAAGTTTCGTTAAACTATAAAGTAATTATTACTTCATTATGAAAGTATCATTAGAACAGAACTCTCCGTTCAACAAACAATGTTAAATGAAAATGGATAGTTTTGAATAAATCTTCAAGCTTTTTAACTTTATTTAACCAAATAACTACTGGGTTTAAACTAATTATAATCACAAGTTAGTTTAAAGTCAGCTTAACTTTAAGTTAGTTAAAGTTAGTTTTAACGGTGAGTTTTGAGTTTGGAAGTTTAAGGTAAAACAAAGGGAATGAATTTCATCTTTGTGTTTACTCCCTTCTTTGAACGGTGACTGTGAGAGAGGAAGGAAGTTGGCAGGGACGAAAGAAGAAACACAACGTTTGGCGTTTGCCATTCGCAAGCGCATTCTCCCAGCAAATTCGAGGATGTTGAAAAGCATTTGATCATCTTTCCTCCTCTCAGCTCGCCACTTCATCTCTGATCAGATCCTACGCTCATTAGCGCCCTTAATTCAACTTCCTTTACACAACACCAATAATCGATATTCATTTAATGCCATATTTACCTCATGGATCCTTCATTAAGATTAATTGGTAAGAAGGTTAAGGCGTACATGCTTTAAAATAAATGTTCCAATTTATGTAGCTATTTAACTATGTCTTGAATGAATGCACTATGTAACCGAGGACCTAGCTGTAAAATAAATTATAATTTTTTCATAATCAAATATTAAATTAAAATATCAAATAGCTATTAAATAAAATTTTGAAATAATTTTTGTTATTAAAATATTATTCATGTGTACATTACTATACTTTTTAATAATAAACGAAATACAATATTTGAAATTTTAAGTGTCATTCAGTTGTGAGTTTGTGTGAGATGAAAGAAAGACGAGGCTTAAAGTTTGGATATCAATAAGGAAATTGGAGAAGGCCGGGATGTTAAAGGGATTAAAGGGGGAAATGTAAATATTTGGGAAAGGAAATGATTTTTCTCCCTCGGAGCGTCAAAATGGTTCTTATTTATTGGAGCGATTAGATGGGCAAAGTCAAAGATCTCGCTTTTGGCAAGGCTAATGAAGTGTTTAAGGGAAAGGGAAGATGGCAAGGGCAATTTAGTTCTGTTTTCATAACAGTTGTTTAATGGTCTTGGAAGTGGAAGGATTTCGGTCAGAGTGAATGCAAAGTGCCGGGAGGGGACAAAAACCATCAAGACAATCCGCCCGGACAAAAATAAAAAAATTCTTGCAAAATTCCCTAAAGCATGGAGAAATGATCAAAAGATGTATGCATCAAAATAATATTTATGTATCAAAATACTATTGAAAATAGATATATGGCAAAATTTCTTAAAATAAAATATATAGAAAAATATATAAAATCTAAAAATATTTAGCATGTTTTATTTCTTACTGTAAAATCTTCTCTGTGCCAAGTCCTTTATTTAATATTCTTAAAAGTATATGTGAAATTATGGATCAAGATATGAAAAATCCTGTGATATAATCATACAATTCTTTAGTTTTACATTACCAGTTATTACAAGTTTACAAGACAAGTCTTTATAAAGTCTTTTTTCAATGGTTGATTTGAATATGAGAAAGAAATCCTTATGGCTTTCATATCCAAGTGTAAAGTATTAAGAGAACAGGCGAGACGGGGAAATGATCTATGAGGAATATGAACCCTTGGCTTTCAAATATACATAAGTATAGAGCAGTTAGCCAAGTAGTTAAAGCAGATTTAGCTATATATTATTTTTATATAGTTTTGAGAAGGTAGGCGGATGAGCGGATGTCTGGAGATTCCGTGGATGGTTTATAGCTTCCCATAGGGCGTTTGCACTTTTCATTCATTTCCTCTTCTTCTCCCAACTCTCCCAAACACATGGGAGTCCATTCGGTCAACCTCACACCCATGGACATCCAAGAAAAACTCCATATTCGTATTGAATAAATAACAATTTTCTTGGTTTAAACATTTTTCTTAATCTCCAACTAACTAGCCAAATTTTCCTAAATGTTACTTGATAAAGTAAAAATTCACAATTTACTCTTAACTAGGAACTTATTAGTTCGCAACAATGCATAATTTAATAAATTTCAATTATTTAAAACGACCAAATTAAATATAATAATTTACTACCAATAAATTATCTGATATTAATATTGCTATTCAATAGATTTAATAAAGCATGAAAAGGAGTATATGAATTTAATTAGGCAGATATTTTTTGTACAAAGATTGTTTTTTTTTAATTTTTATCAAATTGTTAAGATTTTACTACAAAAATATAAATGAATTAATGATAATTCTACAAATTGGTTTGAGAGGTTTGAGTTTTATATAAGAGTTTAACACCTTGTTATTCTCTGTACATTGGATAGTTTTCGAGTCCAATTGAACATCCTTGGCTTAATAATAAATAAGAATTAGTAAATAACATTCTAAAGGTCGTTAAGTCAGGTATAATTTGTCCATACAATAAATATGGCTGAGAAACGATGGAACTCCTCTCATTCATTACAATTCATTACATTGACTCTTCAATGGAGCTTAATGGAGCTGAGTTAAAAAAGTGTTTTTGTGTTTGTTGTTGGCCCCCTTTGGTCCATGTGGTGGCGGAGGGGGAGGACGAGGAGAATCGCGTGTCTGCGATTCAAAATCAGTTGTCATTTGTTCCCTCTGGAGCCAAGATCTCTTCTTGTTCAACTTCCTCCTCAACCTCAACATTAAACACCTTTGACTCACCTTTGTTGACTCCGCAACTTTCAGTTCTTCGTTTCCGCTCTTGGTGCTTTGCTAGACGAAATCGCTAAACAACTTGGATTTAACCCTTCATTTAAACATTCAATTTAACATCCATTCAACTTAGCATTAATTTAATTTAACAAGGATTGTAAGGATTGGAACAAGGATTGTATAATCGAAAGGAAAATCGACGTCATCGGCTCATTGACGACAAAAGTTACAATTTGAAAATTTTGATTTGAATTCTTCTTTTATCTTAGTGGAGTTGTCGGTACGATTGTTTGTTCGTCCAAAGATAAATAAACTCTGTTTGCTTTCTTCACGCAAAATCTCTCAAATAAAAATCCTCCGCTGTGTCATCAAATCAGAGTAGTGGTGTTGTGGGCTTGTGGAAATTGCAAATTTTATTTTGGCCGAGCCGCAGCTGCAAACACTTAATTCACGTCCTCTCACCACTTCAACAATTAACTTTGTAAGGCTTTAACCAACGGAAGTGGAATGGAAAGTTCAACTTGACAAATTACTTTAAATAATTGACAAACTGACACTTCGCGTCTCTCAATTGAAAGGAAATTGAAAAAGTTAAATTCAATTACACAATTTCAAAAGTGATTGAATTAAACTAAAAGCTACACACTTCAAAAACGAACTATTAAACACATTTATATTACTTTATTAAATAGTATATTTAAATAAATTTAATCGACGTATTTGGAATTTTAATATAAAAGTAATTGTTTTTACAATTTAAATTACAAAATCGAGTTCATAACATTTAGATTTAAAGGAAAAACTATTAGCAAGAAATTCTAAATTAGAGTTAGTAATTTCTAATCATAATCATCAATTCAGTGTCTTTTCAGCTTGTAATTTCAAAAAATATGAGTAATCGAATTAAATTAAATAAAATTAATTTTCGTCAATCGCGGTGAGTTCATTCATGGGAAATTGAACAAGTTTTCCGTGTGTGGTCAAGTGATTCATTGAGATGAGTGGTTGAGTGGAAATCGAGTTCAAAACATTTCTCATCTTTCTCAAGAAGCATTTGGCGCATTTGTGGTTTATTTTTTTTGGAAATTGGCCGTGACCGGCGTTGAGACACGGCGGGGAAAGAGCAGTTTATTATTCCCCTTCGGCTCCACGTTCTTCTCCTCTTCACTTTGCGGGAAACTCCTTTGCAAAAACTCCTTTGCGAAAACTCCTTTGCGAAAACTTGGAGTTTTTCTCTCTGGGAATTGTAAAATGTGAATGAGGATCATAAAATGATAATGGCTCGGTGCACAACCGGTCAACTTAGGACTCTTCTTATTTTTACAAGAATCTCTGAATCCTCTGAAGACGCAACGAGTCGGTTGACTCTGGAAGAAACTCCAAATTCTCCAAGTTCTTCCCCAGACACAAAAGATGGGTAAGGAGGAACTGACAAATTGGAAAGAGTCAGAAAGGAAATAAAAAAAGACGACGATCATTAAAACTCTATTTTTTGATTTTATGTCTCTTTTTTTACTCTTTCCCGACTCTCTTAAAAAAGTAAAAGTCCATGTAAAACTCCCATTTTAAATTAGTGTTTAGAACTCGGGCTTTTAAACGAGTGTTTTAAACTCCTTTTCTTAATTCCCTTTAACGGCTTTAAACGTTCCCATTTGCCCAAATTGAGTCTTTCATGTCTTTTGGAAAACTCCCAGTTTATTAAAAATTAAAATAACCAATGTCGCTAAATGATCAGTATTTTATTTACTATTTTCTTCATTAAATTAAATAAACCAGATTTTTAAAAGTTTACTGTTTGGCTATTCTGGTCTATGCCTTTTGATATTATTATATTATTTGTAAAATCCAAAAAATATTTAATTTTTTTAATCATTTAAAAGTCATTAGTGTTTAATTTATAATAATTAAAATATAAAAATAATGTTAAAAACTTCTCAGTTAGTGATGTTGCTGTTGTTATCATATTGTTGTCCATATTCTTGACTTCATTAAAATTTTAATATTTTATGAAAGAAATCCCTAACAGTTTTATAACTACTTTCAGGCTCCGGCGTTGAAGGTAAAATGGAAACGAAGATTCCAGCGGCTTTATGGAAGACGCAATGTAAGCAATTTCTCCTTCACATCTCCCTCAATTACGCCCATTCACATTTACAAGTACCCTTTTACATCCAACGACATCCATCTCCAAGAATATCCGCTCTTTCACACCAAGACATTTCCTCATCACCAGGTTCATCAAGTTAACAAGTTCAGCTTCTTCACCATGTTCTTAAACATGTTTTTCGCCATGTTCTTCTTCGGCTCCCTGGTTCTCCCTGTATATTTGATCAAGACGCTTTTTATTATCCCAATCAATTTTTATTATCCCAATCAATTACGCTGATATTAGGATTTTTAAAATCACTGCAACTTCATGCGTATCTCATCATCTTTTCTTTACTTCAAGCAAGCATAACATCCTTGCTAAAATTTATATATTCATATACCCTTTTTGCATATCACTTTTCTTCCCCAAAGCATAGTGTAATGTATTAATTTAATACTGTACTTGTACATGATATATTTTGTACTTTAAGTACCAGTTAGTTTAACCTAACCTAACCTCATTTTGCATTATTAAATCCAAATAAATGTAGGAATTGCGGAGTTGAGGATTAAATAGGAAGCATAAGCATTTTAGCATAGAATATATAGCATATAGAGTTTATAAAGTTTTGGTATATTGATAGTAAAATAAAGTGTCGCGTGAATATGGAGAGCTGTGTTTGGCTTGGCATATGAATCTGTGCGGTGTTGAGGAGAGTTGGCTAATTGTATTGTAAAGTGAGCTGTGAGTGTTCTCATTCTCCGGATTTACGACCCAACTCCCGTTCAAATGAGACTTCTCATGGCGGACTCGACGAGGGCAATTGAAAATCCACGCCATCAACAACGAGAACTCCAATGACGCTTTTCTTTCTTCCTCGTCTTCTTTTCCTCGCAACTCCTCAGACCGAGTTGTTATTTCTTATGCATAAACTTGGCCTTTTTGTCCCATTCAAACAAACCTCAATTGCCAGATTAAAAACACGAGTGTTTCCTGGTTTATAAATTAGAAAATCTTCTTTTATGGCAACAAACATCATTTGGCAATGAACTTCTTTTATTCTTTACAAAATATTTTAACTTTTTCTTCATCTTCTGTTCTAATCCATCTTCTTGTGTATATCTTGTATTTTTTCTTCATACGCTTCTTGTGTTTTTCTTCTGTTTATCTTACCGTGAATTTATAAATCTTGTGTATATTTTTGCAATCTTTGCTATTTAATTCGGATGAACTGCGTGTTCAAGTCAAAGTTTTTCTTTCTTTCCTCCTGGTCTTTTTCTTTATGGAGGTTTTGTGCGTGAATTATGAGTGTGTGATTGAGAGGATTCTTGAGCATTCGCTCCTGCAATTCAGCCGTGACATTTAGTCAAATAAATATTCACAGCTGAATAGGAAAAAATTCTTCATGGGTTTCTCCATTTCTTCATAGGAGAAAAGGGAATTTGATAGGCGTGTTGGTGGAGTTGGATGGCGAGGGAGAAGGAAGATTAGTTGTTGGACCATGAGGACATTTACTTCATGCATTTACTTCACATTTTTCCCCTTCGATTACTCACATTAAACATCCTTGTTAAGAATCAGACACTTCAATAACTCTCGCACCACGCCCACACTTTGACTCGGCTCAACTCCTTAAACTCGTCCTCCCCATTTTTGCAAAAGTGCAATTCTAAATGATGACTTGGCTTATTGAACCATAGCATATTGCATATGGTAGGTACATGCAATATTTATTTGCTATACCTGTAATGACATAAAATGCATATCTGTACCATATTAAATATATTGCATGTATATTAGTTAGTTACTTATCTATTTATGTAATTCATTGATATTGCTCATTGTACTTACCCATTTACACTTTTTGGCAATGTGTGTTAAGTTCACATTGTTAACTCATTGTTTGAACAAAGTAATTTAATTGTCAATTCTAAAAATCAAATGCTTGTTAAGTACTCTTACACTTTACCAAACCCTTATTCTCGAGTCTTGACAAATCGTAAGTAATGACTATATTATGTTCAGAGGAGTTTACAAGTAATACGAGATTGTTAATTATTTACGCATCAGGTTTTTTCACCATTGTTAATTGCGGAGGGAGAAAATTCTAACATTTGCCTGACTTTGAGAGATTCGCGGTGTGGAATTTTTTGGCACGTTATTGCGGAACGGTGGGCCAAGCGTGAACGTTTGTCTTCTCTTTGCTCCTCTCGTAAATACAATTCATCTCTGAGTGATACACTTATAGCTCTTCACTGTCTTGACACTCTTGAGTCTTAAGGATCCTTTGATTCTAGATATATCCATTTGTAGCTCATATTAGCAATGTTACTCTTTCTCTTAATACTTTCTTTAGTAGAATAAAGAGTGAATATTGATTTTATATGCTCTTTAGATAGATATAGTTATTTACATAGTTTCAATTCTCAATGGGAAGTGTGGCGTTGGATCCATTTACACACACAAAAAAAAGACACGTAGAGTGTCTTCAGCCTTTCGGATTTCCTCAACACCCCTACAGCTAAAACAGCTAATAGAGCTAATAGAGCAAATACACAGCTAATATTTACATTTAAGTTAGCACTGAAGGGAATTGAATGAGTTTGGGTGTTTTGGTCCAAATTCTCCTCCTTTGACGATCTTGAGAAACCAAGAAGAATTTGAAAGTTCAGAGGAATTCTCCATGACCTCATATTGGATAAAGGTAGAAGAAAAAAGTAAGGGAGAAGTAGACTAAGGAATGAAGATGAAAGTTGGTGGGACTTTGCCTTATGGCTAAAAGAAGGAGTTAAAGTAGTTTAAGAAGGAGTTTAAGAGGTTTAAAAGGAGAAAGATAACAATGGAATCCTCCTACGGCCCGTCAATTCCACATTTATCTACATCACACCAAATTCTCTCTCTACGCTCACGCATCCCAAAAATCTACGAGGGTTTGAACACACAGAACAAACTCTGTTTAAAAACACAATGCAAAACTTACAAACTGGTGGCAATTTGCCATTTTTAACGCCCTGTTTAAATGCATACATCCTATTAACTATTTGCACAACAATTGCGATTAAAATTCATGGAAAAGTATGCGGAAATTCGGATTTTATCTGCATAAGAATTATTACTTATTTCATGAAATATACTGAAATTATTTTCTCGCTTGACAATATTAATAATTCAAAGCTCATTGAAATCTGTTAATTATTCTTACATTTATTTTATACTTTAATGAAATAAAAAAATACTAAATGAATTTTTAGTAATGAAATTCAATTATTACTATATGTTAAAGGAGTTTTTAATTTAATTTAGCAATTTATTTTTGTTTTTCAGTGTTGAAATTGGTGAGCGAAGCACCAAAGGCCATTTGCGTTGAATCTCTTTTGAGTTTCGGTGGCGGGTCGGACGATCAAAGCAGCGGGAGCGGGAGCAGCAACAGTTCAAGTCAAAACGTCCTTTTGAACCTCGGCGTCTCGAAGGAGTCGCGGGATCCGTGGGATCAACTTTTGTTCCTCGACGCGGGTATCTTGGAGTCCACTTCGTTCGGCAAGGCATTCCATGGGAATCTCTCACTTTCCCAAGCCACTCATCTCCTACGAACGGACGGGGAGTATTTGGTGAGGAAAAGGGACGGAGATCAACATTTCATTCTCACATTCAGGTAAGAAAAAAACCTTTTAAATTCTCCTTCAACTATTTTCATTTCGATAACCAAACAAACACTAACGATAAGTTAATTAAAGCTCTTAAAGCCTTAGCCTTTTGAGCTTTAGCCTTTTAACCGTTTTAAGGTTTTAGCCTTTTGACTTTGAGCTTTAATCAACATTGATTTTTTCTTCGACTTTGTTTTGTCTACAATTTTAAAAAAATTACTCTGTCGGGTAAAGTCAAATAACGTCACGAGGTTTAACGCCTTTACAAACGTCATTTGTTGATAAATGCGCATTTTTGATTATGAAGCGAAAAAAGCGTTTAAAAGTTTTATGATTAAATATGATATAATGTATGTGAATTTGATAGGATAAAACGCAATGAGTTATTGTTTTAAGCTTTAATATGAGGAACAGCAATATAATTTTTACATGGATAATCATAAAAATCAACAAAGGATCATTATATTTTGTAACGGATCAATACATCATATTAGCTAGGATTCGTATAAAGTTTAAGAATCGTATTTTGTTTATAAAAATCATATAAGGATCATCTAGAGTTACATTTGGGTTATTCTATTTGTGGTTAGAAAAATGAGAGATATTGATCACGAGATGTTGTGAAAAATAAAAATTGTAAGATGACTAGGATGTGGTGGATTGGGAATTGAAGCATCTGTGAGCTGAGATGGCATGTAGGCCAAGATGTAAAAGAGATCTTCTCAATTGTGCGTTGAGGAAGTTTGTTTCTTATCAGTCTCAAGATTCTCCTGTCTCTTCTCTGACACACAAAGAGACTTTTTCTGTCCTATGACTCTCCCTGGCATGTCAAATGGGGTTTTAAAAGGGAAAGGTTCCCCACTTGGACCTTGGCCCCTCCATTGAACTACGCTTACTCGCAAGTACAAGAAAACTCCAAGGGATCTCAAATCTCTCTCTCGCTCCATTAGGAAAAGATCTCTGACTCTCAAATACTCTCAACCTTACCTCTAACTCAAAAGCAATATTACCTTTTACCTTTGAAATCCATATTGACCCTTTTATAAGACTAGCTCTATATAGGGTTCATGCATACAAGGAGAAGGATATTATATAATAATAATAATAAGACTATTATAGCTATATATGACATGTTTAAGACATGTTTAAGACTCTCAATTGTTATATTCTCACTATCCTATACTTTCCTATAATGGAATGCTTGTATGGAGAAATTTATTTTATTGTATTGTCTAGTTGAGGATTTTTTCAACTAAAAGGGATATGATTGAGTGAAGAGAACCCAAAGGATTTTTTTCCATTTTGATCTGTACGGGCAAATGGGTTTTGACTTGTAACTTGTAAACTTAATATCCTAAGGATTATATAGGGATTTCCCCGTACTTTACAATAATATCACCAGCACAATAATAGTAAGTATGGCTTGTGTGTAGTGGCTGGACAAGCGGCTTGAGTTCTTCTGCCAAGGCAGTACATTTGAGTTATGTTTAGAAAGAGGAGAATTTCAATAAGAGTTTTTTTCTAAACAGACCAAACACTTGTTGTATTATAAGGATTATAATTGAATGTCTTGGGACTTCTGGTGGTTGAAAGTAAATGAAACACGACTCGACTTTATCAGTAATATATGACCACGTTTTCGGCATTTTTTTAGTTTGAAGCTTCAATTTCTTTAATTTGATATCATTTCCAACAAGACGGAGGACCTAACTATAATTAAATGATTATAAGTATTATTTTATAAATTTTACATGGGTTTCTTTAAATTTTAGTATGATATTGTTATTTAATTTCATTTTTTGATTTGAGTTTCAATCAATGTATATTAGGTATTTACACTACAATAATATGTCACAAAAAATATAATATATTATGCATATTTGGAAGGTATTTGTTAAATAGCGTAGGTATCTCTTTTGGTTTTATGTTCTTTATGTAATTGGGTTTAATGTGGAAAGTTATATAAATGGAATGTATGAAAAAGTTCAATTACAATTTGGCCTTTTGAAAAGGTTAAATATCATAAATTAGGTTTTTATTCGATATCTCTGAGTGTAATTGTTTGACAAGTGAGTGTTGAGATAAAGTAGGTTAAATAAATGGACGATGTAAATTTTTGACTCATTTTTATTGAACATGTGACCGAATGCTGGAGGATGTGCGAAGTTGATAAGAATGAATTGCCACATTTGAGTTTCGCTTCATTTCCTCGCTCATAAATTATAATCAAACTGATAAATCAACTCACAGTTTTCCCTACACACTAAATAATAAACTCGACTTTCTTTATCATCCTGCAGCTTCTCTTCTTATTTTGCTTATTTGTCAAATCAAAGATAGCTCCGATATTAAATGAAATCCATTAAATTTATTCATTAAAAGGAATTTTTATAAATAAACGTAATGTAATGTAATGTAAATTTAAAAGTCAATTCAATTTGAATGTAAAATTGAAGATGAAGATTGAGCGAAATATTGAATGTGAGGATTGAATAAGAAAGAAGTTAAAAAAGCGATGAGGTTCATAATTTTGCCTTAAATGTCGTCGAGACGGAGAAATGACCTTTAACATGTTCATGAATTTCCTGAGCTGCTTTTCAAATCGAGTCTTGAAAAGAAGTTCAATTGTAATGTGATCACACAAGGTTTCCTTTTTAATAAATTCTTATCGTGATTATTCCTACACTCTCTAATACTTCTCATCTTATGAGACTCATATTTTCTCTCATGTTCTCGTGTGGCGTTTGGGCCTGTAAATGAATTCTCCTCGTGTTCGGCTAATTAGCTATGCTATGCGTAATCACAATTCTTCACTCACTCTCTCACTCAAACTCTCAAAGAATGAATTCACAATGAACATCAATGGAAATCATATGGAAAACCCTATGTAAAATCCAAGGGAAAATTCAATGTAGTTTATTTAGAATCCAAAATGTATTTAGAATCCAATATGAGCATAGTCAAGTTGAAGTTGAACTCAAAGACCAAAATCTGAGACAGAAAATAAATCCATGCAAGTTTTAATAACTACACGAACTCGTCTAGTTAAACTCGAGTTTAAAGTCAAGTTATGCTAATGCTAATAAAGAATATCCTGTATATTATTTATTATAGTTCATGCATCCTATAGCTTTATTGTATACTTTTATTTTACAATTATATACCCTTATTATTATTTTAAATACTAGCTATATACTAAATTGCTATCTAGTGTATTTAAAATTTAACGATAATGAGCAGTTGTACAATGGCTAAACTATTTGCTTATTTTAAGCTATAATGTATAATATATTGGAAGGAAATGTTATGTGAAATTATATAATAAAATGGAAGGTTAATAACTAAAGGTAGGAATATTTTATGGATTACTTTTCTCATTATTCTTGGAACTCATGGGTTGAATTAGAAATCATTTAGTGTGCGCGCCGTGCATTAAATAAGGCTATGAATAAATTTGGTGCTTTTAAGTGTAGTTGCCCTTGAACATAATATTGATTCATTATGATGAGATGCATTCGCCCGTGTTTGAACATACATCTCTACAGTTTTTATTCTTTTCAACTTTGGAATGGCGACGGATATAAAAAAGTACACTAATGAGAGAAGGATGAAATGACCAAATGCATTTTTCGAGGAGTTTGACTCGCCCGAGTCACTCAAGGAGACTTAATGTAAAGGATGTTAGGATAAGGAGAAACTGAAACTGTTGCTTTTGACCATTTGTAAAAGTCATGATCTTTCTATGATCTTATATGAATCTCCTAGGGATCTTATTAGGGATCATTCTATATGGGTAAGATGGATGATGGATCATAAAAGGAAACCTGGAGAAACCATTTATATATGAATTTTTATATAAGATTTTTTATATAAGATTTTTATATACTGGGCATATAAGCATAGGATGATTAAAGGTGTAATATAAAGGTAGTAAAAGTATAGGCAATGTTGTAAAGGTAATATAAAGGTAAAGTTTGGTATGCCAGTACGTGTTTATTGTTAAAGGGATGATGATGAGATTGTTGTTGGTCATTGTGAAGTTTCCTTGTTTATTTCGAGATGAAGAGAACTTGCCCATATAGGGAATTGTTTTGGATGAGGAAACCCCGGGATATTTTTCAACTCCTCTTCTTTCTTAACCTAAGGCACGGAAATCCTCGTGGAGATACAAGAACCCTTTTTCTTCATATCAAGACTTCATCAGGACACTATGAGAGTTCTTCTTATAGGCAGTGGAACTCATTTGCGTCATTTAACCGACTAATGAAGTCATTCCGGACCAAAATGGTCATCTTAAACCCAAAAGGGAAATTTTTTAAGCCTACGAACAAAGTATAGATAGCTATTAGAATAAAGCTATTAACTATACATAATGCATTAGCTGTAACCCAATTAATTAATTAATTGTCATTAGTCGTAATTGCATTTGGAAAAATCCTGCCAACCAACAAGGAAAAGACAAGGAATGTTAAAATTAAAGAATTAAATACATTCTTAATTACATTTCATTTTTATTGCTTTATTGGTGATTCGTAATAGGAAACATGTAAATGATAAAAATTGGCATTGTGAATTATTAAGTTATTAATAGTTTAAGTTATTATTAAGTTATTAATAGTTTAAGTTATTATTAGTAGTTATTAATAGCTATTATAAGTTCTTATGATTCGCAACAATTCACTGCACTAGAAAATGGAAGAGCCACACGAGGAAAATTATATAAAAAATTAAACTTTTTTCGATAAGCCGTTGTTAAGTTTAAATTTTCTTTTAGTTATCAGTTTAAGTTGAGGTCTACTTTTAAGATTGCTATTGAGAATATCTTAATAAGTTAAAGTTTAAAGCCATCTATAATTTTAGTTAAAGAGTATATTATAATTTAAAGTTACTTTAATTATAGCTGGATGTAATTTATTTATATGATTTCGTACACCTAGGGTATTTGTTTGTTTGGAGTTTAATTACAGTGTGACTTTAATGCTTTTACGACTCATATAATTTATATGAGCTTTGTGCAATTTCCTGGATTTTCGGATTTTACTGTTTTGGACTATTTGACTTGTGCTGAGTTTACTTGTGAATTTAACTGTGAATTTAATAGACATGGCCAGAGTCTAATGATGATGGAGTTTGATACTTTGAGTTTAATAGGAGATTAGAATTAGGAAAAGACGTTAAAAACACGTTAAAAGGCGTTAAAAGACGTCGAAAGGCGTTAAAAGGCGTTAAAGGGAATTAAAAGGAAAATAGGAAAATGGGGAGTTCATTGTGTTGTTGTGTTTATAGATTTAACGGAAGTGCGAAGAATTTCATCGTCTCCTCTGACGATGGTTTGTTCTATGTGGGCGGACGAGACAAGGGATTCGAGAATTTGAACGAACTCGTCCAAGAAGGTCTCGTCACTTTGTATTTGGACCAAAAGGCTGGATCTTACATTGACCTCATGGTTGACCTCACCGAGTTTCATTCGAATTCAAACGGCGGCGGGAACTCGGGCGGCCAGAATGGAACGTTGAGTTTGCAGCGGACGCCGAGCAGCTGCAGGGAGAACAACAATGGAAGTTCACATCGAAATTCCCCGTCGCCCTCCGTTTCCACTTTATCGAGGAGCTCAATGGTAAGGGAAAATTTATTATTGAAAATTTCATTATTAAATTTTAATGAGTTTTTTTCTTCTTCTTTTATTAAGTACCTACAATTCAATGTAAATTCCGTTCCCTTTGATTGAATTGTGTTTTAACATTGATTCAGGTTCAATTAAAAAATTTTTAAATTGATTCTTAAATTGGGAATGCCTGGTCGTTAATTAGAAATATATTGAGATATAAAAAATTAATTTGAAATTGTAAATTAAAATTGTAGATGTAAATTTACATTTCCAAATGAAGTTTTCAATTTAATGGCTTTTGGGTGTCCAACTGTGCAACAACCGGATTTTTTCCTACTGGATTTTTTAAATGTTAAGAAAGAGTCTTAAGAGTCACTGGATGGAACCAGCGTGAAATGATTTTTTATGTTCAAGTAACCCAAATTCTTTTTGGAAATGATTCCAAGCTTTTTTTTATTCTTTTCTATTTAAAGCCAATCATGTTTAAAAACATTAAGTAGCTGCAATTTAAGTGGCTATCAGGTTATGCTATGAGTATAAAGGGAAACTACCGGGAAATTCCTTTTAAAAATTCCCTTATGAAAAAATGTGATAAAAAACGGGAAGAATTTGAGCATGAGATTAAATGACGTTTTTTGTCTCTCCAATGAAGAATCGTATCTAAGGAAAATGACGATCCTTAGGGATATAATATAAAACTCTGTATATAAGGAAAATGAAGATGCGTATATAAGATAAAGATCCGTATAAATTTACTATAGTTTATATAATGAAGAGAGATTGTGCAAGGAGTTGGAGGGAATTGAAGGGATTTTGATTTAAGACGACTTGATTGTAATTGAGGTTTATTAATTTAAGAATCCTCTTTCCATTGTTCCTCTCCTATATCCAAATGAATTGAATTGAATTGAACTCGGCTCGTTATTTATTATGACTTGGCTCAGCAGGAAAGGCCGTGGCGGCTTTTCCCTTTTCTTTTATAAATTCTATTAGTGGAGATAAAAATGAAATTTTATTTACAGGAGCGACGGCGGATTTGTGACTTGAAGTCGCATTCATTCCAAGTCCACACGTTCGAAGGGCTGTCCAAATGTCAAATCTGTCAGAACTTCCTATGGGGCTTGTCTAGTCAAGGTCTACAATGTACAGGTCTGTGCAACATCCATCAATTTCATTTTTTCATAGTAATTTTTCCTATCTCATTTTATCTAAGAATTTCCTCTCTCTTCATTTCTTAGCTTTATCTCTTAAATTGATCTCTTGGCTTGATCTTTTAAATCGACCTGTTAATGTCAATTCTTAATTATTGTTTCCAGTTTTTCATATTTATATATAAGAACTTTAATTTTAATTTTAGAGTTTTAAAAGTTTCAAGTTCTTAACATTTGTTTCGTTCCGTTTGATTTCATTCCTTCTGATTTTTAGTTCAATTTTATTGTTTTAACTTTGTTTATTACATAATAATTGTTTTAAAAATATTTTTGAATACATGAGTTTTCAGAAAAGTTTGAGAATTTTAATTTTATAATTTCAATTATGTTATTTTTTGAATTGGATTAAATCAATTAATTTTAATGCAAAAACATCATTTTCTACTTTTTTTTGGAATAAAGGCATTTTTAAGCTTATTGCATTTTTCATTATTAATAAATATGCTTTTGTTTTGACTTTTTTAAACTATTGGCTTAACTATAAACTATTAAACTATAAACTAAATTAATATTGGTTTTGGTTTTTGACGCAGATTGCAGATTGAGCATTCATGAGGTCTGCGAAGAGAAAGTTCATAGCGAATGCGAGCCGAAGATTGAACTCATTAAGGAAATCTTCACAGCGGATCTGAGGAAAATGGTCAAAGCCGCCGGCGGGAAACCGCCGTTTGTCCTCACCAAATGCATCCATGAAATCGAACGGCGGGGACTTCACATTGAAGGAATTTACAGGGTTTCCGGATCAAGGGAATTAATTGAAAGGCTCAAGACTTATTTAGAAAATGGTGATCCATTAATTTCTAAATTTTTCTAACATCAAGCTATTTACCAGTTTCTTATTGGTTAATTTGATTTTGTTAATTAAAAATTTGTAAACGTCAAATTTAATTCGCATTAACAATTTAAAGTAAACTAAGTAAACTGAATGCTGTATTTGTAAACTAAAAATTAATTTAGGATTAATTTATAATGAAATGCTAATTAAATTTTTAGATCGGGAGAAAAGCAACTTGACCGAGCACGCTGACATTCATTCCATGTGCGGAGTTGTGAAATTGTATTTGCGTCTCCTCCCTTCTCCGCTCATCAGTCCAGAAGTCTTTCAACGATTCCTCACTGTCAATGGTGAGTTTTTTGTCTTTTGTTTAAACAATTCGGGGCTCGTCTTCTCCACACGTCAAGGGTTTGGTGCAACTTGGGAGTCTTGACACACTCGTCTGCTCACTCACACTCTCACACCTTCTCACTTCCCTCACTCACTCACTCAAATATGTGCAGCCAATTGGCAATTGAGAAGAAACTTGAGCCTTTGACTCTCTTAAACCCTGATAAAAATCATAATCACTCATTAGCATTGGGTTTTAGCAAAAAGGTAATATACACTATAAGGGAACCAAAGATAATTTATGCTAAATGCTTAAGATATGCTAGAGATAAACGGCGTGAGAATTTACAAGAAATCAAGTTGTGTGAATTAATAAGGAATTTAACGTTGTGAGAATCTTTATAAGAAATGATTAGCTTGTGAATTTATAAGACAATGGGACTTCATTCGGTTTGTTTAATAGTAAGATTATTAGTAAGTTTAATAATTAATTCTGCGTGTAATTTTAGTATATTATTAAAATTAAATGGAAAGTAATTATGTATATGAAAGGTAAACAATGAGTTTATGTTTTATTAATTACTATTTAATTAGCTTCTCATTAATGTCATAAATTAAGTTAACAATTGGATTTTCTCGTGTTTGATTAAACCCCGAGTGGATCTTGAGGAGCTGAGCAAATAGCTAAATCTGTTGGAGTGCCAATTCAATTAGAATTATTATTCAATGGAGTGTAATTAGACTCAAGGAGATTAATTAAGTGATTTGGTATAATCGGATGGATTTTTCCAGGTGTGGTGAGTTTGGAGATGTTGAAGAAGAACTTGAAGAAACTCCCGCCAGCGAACGAACTCGTTCTCAAGTTCATCTTGCAGCATTTGCACCGCGTTGCGGAGATGAGCGAGAAGAACAAGATGAACGCGTTTAATCTGAGCAGCGTCTTCACGCCGACTGTCCTTTGCCCAAATCAAATTTCTCTTTCCACGTTGAAGATCGGGACGAGCGTGTTGGAGAATATGATTAATTACGTTCCTATTATATACCCTTACACATGAATTGATACTTTTACTGTTTTTTTTATATTTCATGATTTTGATTTGATTCAATTAGAGACTCTAATTTAGAGTGAAAAGATTATAATTAAGACTATTTAAGTTGAGATACTTACTTTAAATGATTTTTTTTGGATAGGACAGAAATTGAACTGAATTTCTTATTTGATAAATATTAATTATTAAATATTATTAAAATATAAAAATGACTTTTAAATATAAATAAATAAAAATAGCTTTTTTATACGTCATTTCATAAAGCTTTATGGAATGAAGTATAGTTTTTACAACACTGTGTTATTTTGACTTTCCAATCAATATAAAAATTGTGTTAGTTTAGACAATTATTAATGAAGAGTTTTTTTAGTGTGAGGGATAATTTGTTGAAAATTATTATGAAATATGATTTCAATAGAAAGATTTGCAATGAAAATGACGATGAGTTTATTATTTATTTATGTTTTTATTAAAAGTAAAATGAAATTTACAATTAGATCGTTGGGGATTTAGTTTGTATTCATAAACCAGTTTAAGAATTAATTGCTTTATGTTTAAAAGTTTACTAACTTTCTTAATTAAACTCAAATCATTTTTACGTGATGAAATATTTTGAAGAAGTTTAGTTAATTTAAAATTAAAATGCTTTTAAACTAATATTTATTCATATTAATCTGTATTCTCAAAATATCGTTATTCGTCGATTTATATTTTACATTTTAAAATGATCATATTGGAAAAGAGAATTTACTTAAGGTTTAAATTTTCAGAAGCATTCAAAACATTCAATAAATCAAGAAATTTAGTCTTTTAAAACTAAAAGTATAAAATACATAAATGAATTATTAACGTTTATGAAGTAGGTTCTAATCACTTCAAGCTTTCTAAGTAAAACTTCCCGGTCAAGATAAAAAAGATTGTTGATTTAATAGAAGGATTTACATTTTTGTCAATAGACAAAGTAGAAAAGTATTTATTTAGAAAAAAGTTATTTTCTTATCTCAGCGTGTGGTTTGAATCAAAGTATGTTTTAGCCTCAGGGACGCCATTGAAAGTCAATTCTACGAGATTCACATGTCTAATAAATATTACTGAGAATTTTATTTAAATGTATCTAATATGAGTATAATGTATTAAATATAAAACTTAAAAATATAATATATGTATATGAAACTTGTGTATTTAATACAATAATATAAACGATATGAATTTAGTGATAAAATGCGGATTACATTAATCTTGTTAAACTTTTTTTATACTGTAATTTATCTAACTTATCTTAATGTAATGTAAGTAATTCTTATTTGTATTATAAGTTTGTATATACCAAGTTCTTTTCATAGTATTTATCTCTTAAATAATTCATTTAAATTCATTCAAATGTCATTCATTGATGTTATTAAAAGGAGTAAACATGCGTTTAATACAAGGAGTTGACATTGAAATGATAAAACTTCTTACAACAAATTTCTTTTGGCTCTTTCAAATTATTACAAACACACGATTGTTGTTTTAAATGTTTTTTTTAGATTTTAACGATAGAATGAAAGCCTTCAACTAGAAGGGAAATGTCATACGGGTCGAATCCCATACTTTTATAAACGTTGAATAAAAATTAACGCACTTTTAATTGAAATTATTTCTTTTCATTTTAATTGTAAATATTTCTTTTCATTTATTGTTAATTACTAATTACTGCTAATTCATAGTTAATTTCAGCTAGCATTAATTACATGATTGATTTATTTTGCTTTTCAGCCATTTTCATGATTATTTCCATATTAACTTTTAAAGCTTCTTGATTTTATGATTAATAAACAATAAAATTAATAGTTAATTGATAATTGTTATGCTGGTGCTGCTGTTTACTTAATTGTTAATTTTTTGCAAATTGTAGTTAATTACTAATTTAAATTAAGTGGATGGACTGACTTTGAGTTAATTATTGAGGCAAAGTGGAAGGTTAATGATTAATTGTAGTTTATTTACTCTGGGATGTTTATTTAAAATGCAATTTAGGATATGTGTTAAAAGGTCTTTGGTTGGAAATGCCATTAGGAGCATCATATTAATACTTATTTATTTGTTTTGTGAACAAAAAAAGGGATTCGTCTCCTGGAAGAAGTTTAACCTTGTAATCCTTGTAGGACTCAAGATCTTTTTTTACGCCCATTAATCTTATTTGCTCTTTAATGTCGAAAGGGAATTCCCATTACGAGAAGAAGAAAACCACTGAATCTCTTCAATGCAAACAAACACATTCCTCCTCGTCAATTTTACCAATCGCCTTAAATAGAAGAAAAAACTGAACGTTGGACTCAAAAACCTTTTCCTTAAAACTGTTATTTGAACATTATGCACTAGACTTTCATTATTAACAATATATACTCATTATTGGACTTGTTTTGTATGAACAGATTGTACTACGAACCTATATATTAAAGAAGATTCTTTATTTGATAATTAACATTATATAAAATTAATTAAACGAATTTAAAGTTAAATAAAAAATATCAAATTCGTTTCAAACGCATTCTTCATGTTTGCGTTTAACATTGTTAAGTTTTATTTTCTCACTTTAAATTATTAAAGATTTAACTTTAACTAGTCTTCCCTAGACTAGCAGGATCAAAATTGTAATGTATTTATTTATCTGTAATTTTAATTTTTTAAGCAATTCGATCGACGCTATTGGAAAAATCAAAACAATGTCATATAATTTTAATTCAAAATCAATTATCTTTAGGTTTTTTTCTTTCAACTCTTCTATTTTATCAAATATTCCCAAATTATTCTTATAATGAAAATATGGTGAGGATTGTAACTATTTAGAAGCCATACATTAACATAATATACAAAAATTCCTCTAAATGAAAAGGAGAGGCGAATGGTTGATACTTGAGAAGTGAAGCTAATGAGCTTAAATTGGCCAAATCCTCTTTCTTTCCTCTTCTTCTCTTTCATCCTAGCTGGGTTGGTGTGAGCAATTGAAGATTTACAAGAAGCCAAGCCTTCTCATACACTCATATACACAATCACCATATACAAATGGACAAGGACAACTAGTAGGGTTTTAATTCTTCAATTCTCCACATATTACATTCAACCACACTGTTAATTAGACCTGCTGCTTTATATAATTATCATATATTACATTTTATTTATACAAGATGTGCTTAATGCTCATTGTCATCATCATAGCTTGAGTCGAATCCTTTCTTAAAACAGTGAACATTACATTTTACATTGCATATATTCAAAGGAACTTTGACACTGTATATTTAATTAGCTTATATGAAAGCTTGCTTACTTTTAGATAAACTTAATACTTTTAATACAGATTGATTTGACAAATTATATAAATATTCGTATATTCAAATGCGAATGACTTTAACTCGTTTAACTTTTTCATGCATAATACATTACTAATACTTCATGCTACACATAAAGAAATACTATACCAATTACCTAGTTAAATATATATATATATATATATAAATTCATCCAGACATGTATAAAATATGGATTAATTATAAAATAATATAAAAAGTACAATCACTATATTCTAGTCAAAATCCCCATGTAATATGGTTTAGGGAGTCTTCCAGGATTATTATCTTAAGTAATGTGTAAAAGTAATGGGTGAAGTGAATCCATGTAAATAGTTAAATAATCCCTTGCTGGCTTCTTATAATTGCATGTGTTAAATGATGGTGGTTGGCTTTTGATGTTTGCAAAGGGTTTTTTTTCCACCACGAAACCCAGCGGCGACCCCCAATGACTCCAATCAGCCCAGAGCAAGAGAAGATTCAACTACAACCGGCGGAACAAAATTATTCTCTTCAAACTCTAAGCTCGAGGTCACTCACGGACTTTTAAACAAATAAGGTAATTTAACATTTACTTTTACTTCACCTATTGATTTTAAGAAATATTTGTTTAATCATTCGCATTGTTAATTTAATTAATTGGAATTTAAGTGATTTTATAATATTTCACGTTGTAGTTAATTTGTTCATCATTGGAGGATGACAGTGAACTTGAATTCTTTAAACTGAATGATTTTTTTAAAAATTTTTACCCTATTTAATTCATTTTTGAGATTATTTTATTAGATTGGATTGATTAAGGTGTTTAAATGTTGTAGCTAGTTATTTAAATAACTATTGGAGTTATTGGGTAAATATTTTATGTAATTATGCAATTCGTTAAAAAGAAGCGTTAGGATGAATAATCTAGTAAGAATTAAATTGTCAATTAACATTATTATGTTAATTGACTAACATTAGCATTTGGTGAATTTGATGCGATTGGGTAAATTAAAGAACAAAAGAGCATGTTACATTTATTGAAATTGGCTAATTAGTAAATTGCTTTTATGCAGTGACAGTTAAAATGGTAATTTAAAGAATAATTAATATAGAACAAAGCTTGAAATAAATCTCTGCTCCAACTAGTTGAGCTTAATCTTGAGAGATTCATTGCCGAGTCGGCGTTTAACATTTATTGCGAATTGCACATGACTCCTTCGACAGAGCTTGGAAGGTTCATAAAAATGCACACAGTTTGCAAATAGAATCAAAGCAAATGAGGAAGCGTGCGCTATTAATAGTCGAGGTCGTTTATCAAATTGGCAATTAAACTTTGCTTTTTATTCGTTGGGTTTAAATCGATTGAACTTGCTTTTTATCATGATGAGATCAACAAGTTTCTTTCTGCTTCAATTGACCACAATGGGGAAGTCGTAAAAAGCAAGAGATGGAAAATGTTAAACATCTCAACTCAAATCTCCAGCTATTTATTACTTAAAGTATTTATTGGTTAATTTTCCTTTTCTATTCATCGTCATCTGAGTTTAATCTATACTGTTGCATGGATTCTTTGTTAAATGTGTGCGATTGATGAAATGACACTTTTATTTACTATGGTTCTTAAATATAATTAGGTTTAAACATTTAATATTAAATGAGGCGCGAATTTAAAAAGAACACATTGGGCATTTTTAATATAGTTAAGGTTTGAATAATTTTGATGTTATCCTTTTCTGTCAAAGAGTTTTAACTATAACTAACTTTGTTATAGTTAATCTTTTACAATAATAATTAGAATTTCCAATTAGCTATATGGTCGTTTATAGTATATGAGAGGATTAATCATTATACCATTAATCAAGTTTCATAATAAAATATAATTACTCAATGTTTAAATTGCATATGTAGAACATGTTACCTAATGTTCAGCCTTTTAACCATTATAAAATAGATTATGGAAAATCCAATGCAAGGATTTCACAATTGAATAATTATTAGATTCACTAGATAACAATTGATCTTATTAAAATTGTCTGGCAGCCAAATGTTTCAATTGTTTATTACTTTTCATTTTTGGTATTACAGCTAATTGTCTAGTTTGAAGATGTCGCATATCCAGAATGGGAAAGGCGTTGGAATTCGGGTGTTTCTCGGTTCTTACGTGCACGCGGAGAGCTTAGAAAATCCCTTTGTCATCGTGCCGAATGGAGTTATCGGAGTGGAAAATGGAAAAGTAAAATTCAATTTTAAAGTCATTTAATTGTTTTGAAATAATTATTAATAAACAAGTAATTCATTATTAAACTTATCCAGATATTTTATCCAAATAATAGATTTTTAAATTCAATATTTTCAGATTGTCTTCGTGGACGTCGAAGAAAACCTGGAAGAATTGAAAGAAAAACATTCATTCAGCAGCGACAATATTTACATCATTGGGCGAGCGTAAGGAAATTTGCAAATTTACCAATAAAAATAATAAAATCTTCATTATTTTGATCAAAAGAGATTAAAAAAGCCAAAAGTCAAATTGGAAGATATTGTCAGAGTCAAAGTCAAAGTCAATTTAAGCTAATTAATAATACTAATAATTTTAAATTTTAGGGAATTCCTAATGCCTGGACTCGTCGATGCTCACATCCACGCTCCACAATATCCAAATTCCGGCCTTGCACTCAACTTGCCACTTTTGCATTGGCTCATGCGATACACATTCCCAATGGAGGCCAAATTTCATGAACTTCCCTTTGCAAGATCTGCCTATAAGAAAGTCATTGTAAGAATTCGTTCAAGATTTAATTTTTAATTCAATTAATACTAATTTTATTTGTATTTTTGAAAATAATCCCAATCGGAATTTAGCGACTGATTTCCCTAACGCTTCCATTCATTAGATTCCCACACGCCAGTCAACGACGTCTAATTATTTAATTGAAATCATTTGAATAAATTGAATAATTTTGTTAAAAGCAAAGAACATTGAAAAACGGAACGACGACGGCTTCTTATTTCGCGACGATCCACGGGAAATCCGCCGAGCTTCTCGGAGAATTGGCAGAGCAATACGGTCAACGAGCTTTTATCGGAAAAGTGAGCATGGATTGCTACGGTCCGGACTATTACATGGAAAAAACCACGCAAGAGGCTTTGAAGGCTGCTGAGGAATTCGTTGTGAATATGCTAAAGAAAAATGTAAGCAGTAAGCCAATGGACTTTTAACTGATCAAGTAAAATTCGATTATTCAAGTAAAAGTCATTAATGACGAATTCATGATTTTACATTTATTTCATATTGTGTTGGTAATTTTCAATGCTGTTCTTCGAGCACAACACAACTGTTAATTTTCACTCTTATAACTATTTTAATAGATAAATATTAAAATAAAAGATTAAACTTTTTCACTTTCATTTTTAGTGGAGTCGAGTGAAGCCGATCATCACGCCAAGATTTGCCTTAACTTGCACTGAAGAACTCATGACAGGATTGGCAGCTCTGGCAAAGAAATACGACGTTCACATTCAAGTAATTTAATTTTAATATACTAATATTTATATTAATTAACAGTTATCGACATCAGGATTTGGGTGCATTTGATTTATAAATGAATTTTTGTTCAATTTTCTTTTTAACGATAGTGTGATTAATTAAAATGTCACTTTTCAGACGCATCTTTGTGAATCAGAAGCTGAGATTGTTCGAGCTTTGGAACTTTTCCCAAAAAGTGACAATTATACTCAAATTTATGAAAAATGCGGACTTTTAACTGATCAAGTAAAATTCAATTATTTTATAACCATTTAACGCTCAGTTTTACCTTTAAGTAAAATAGTTTACTTTTTATTAAGTAATTTTATTTAAATAATAATTTTAAATAATTTTTGCATCAATTTATTCTACACAAAGTTTTATCATTATTTGAATGCAAGTGGAATAAGTAGTTAATTGTATTTCGCTAATTATCATTTATATCTAAGACTGTGATGGCTCATTGTGTTCACATGAAAGAAGAGGAAATTGTGAATTTGAAGAATCATTCAACTGGCGTGGCGCATTGCCCAACTTCCAACATGTGTTTGGTCTCGGGACTTTGCCATGTGAGAAGGATGATGGATGCGGGAGTCAAAGTCGGCTTAGGAACTGGTAACATTAATTCTTAACTTAGAATATTTTAAGTCATGAGTATAACCCGAGTGCAACTGATAATTAAAAAAGGAATTATTTTATATTAATATTTTATTTTCATTTATTATACGGAAGATCACTTTTTAATTTTTATTTTCTAGATGTATCTGGCGGCTATAGTCCATCAATTTTGGAAGCCATGCGACATGCAATTATTATGTCCAAAGTCATTAAAATCCAAGATGCCACGTATGAGTCGCTCTCTTACAAAGATGCTTTCTTCCTCGCGACTTTAGGCGGAGCCCAAGGTAAACGAATCACTTAATTAATAATCATTGTTTATTTAATTTTTAATTCTTGTTACGAATTACATTTTAACATGTTGATGTCTAACTGCAATTTATATATCTAATATCAACCATAAATAAAACAAAAAATAATATTTTAATCTTGAATTACATTATCAAATTTTCAAATAAAATAATTTTTATTAATTAAATCAATTTTTATTTAAACAAAGTAGTTGGTTTTTAATCCGGTGGAGAGACGTTTTAAAAATAAATTTCTATATTTCAGCTCTTTCCATTGAGAACACAATCGGGAATTTCAAAGTTGGCAAAGACTTTGATGCTCTTCACATTGACTTGGCCTCTTCTGGAACTCCGATCCATTTGTTCCCTGGCGAAACTCTGGACGTCATGATACAAAAGTTCATCATGTTAGGCGACGATCGGAATATCATACAAGTCTTCGTCGAGGGAAACAAAGTGAAGCTCGCGGAATTTTGATGATCAAAACCAACAAAGAATTACGATTGAGATTTTACTTGGCATTTACCTCTAATACATTTATAGTTTTAAAACTACAAAGATTCCAAATTTTAATTAGTATAAATTAATTGTATCTAATAATTAATTATGCTATTATATTTATGAATTTCACAAAATGCAATTTGTTTTAACATTTAACAATTTATTTTAAAAGAAACAAAATCTTGAAACTGTGATGTGATTCAATAATACTCTTTCAGATTTATATTAAATGTCTAATTAATATTGAATAAAAAACTTTGAATATTTACATTTAAAAGTTAATTTGAGTTGAATTTAATTGTATTCACTTAACAGTTTAATTGTAGTTAATTTCATTTAGAATTTAAATGGAAAAGTAATAATTTCTTAGTTTTCACTGCACCATAAACAGCCAATAGTTTTTTCAAAGAGTTTTGGAATTTCATTATAGCGTTTTTTTAATATTCTCATTCGTTTTTTATTTATTCTTACATTTTATTTACCTTTTTACTATTTACTACAAAAGGCGATTGATAGGATTTTACTGATTCTTATTTCTCTTGGATCTCATGTTGCTTCATAAACCGCTAACGCAGTTTGTTTTATTTAGAACTATGAAATTAAAATAAAATAAATTTCAAATTAAATTTTGTGCAGAATGTCTCAAAAGTTCATTTTTCCTTGCGTTCAAATTAAGTGCCAAAACTTGCCTGGTCTTTGTTCGTAAAACGACATGAGGATTTCCTTGTTGACCCATCGACGTAGCACAACGTCCGCCTTCTGCAATTCCAATTCCAGATTTCCTTCAGTTTCGCTTCCTTTGGCTTTAGCAGATTTGCAAACGAATTTTTCAATAAAAATTGAATCATTTCTATGTCAAATGCGATCATTGTCTTAAAATTCCCATTTGGTGTCTCAATATAAAATAAAGTAAATTAATAACATTTTACTTTATACTTTACTCTTCTTTAACTCCCTTCAGAAAGAGGCTCCTTTGATTTTATGCTGATATTCATAAACTCTAACGCCACTCGTTTTATTTAAGGGTATAAAGTATATGATGAAAATTATTATTTTATTAATTTTATTTCATACTCTAAAGTAGAGTCGAAACATTAGATTGGTAAAGTCTCAATTATCCCCATCAGTCTCATTGAGCCCCAAAGGCAAAATTCCATAATGGTGTAGAGATAGGAAAGTTGGTTTACCCCTATACGCTAAAAAACGGGGGCCTGGAGACTTTAGACTCTACCAATCTAATGTTTCGATCCGAGTGTTAAATAAAAGAACGGCGTTAAGGTTTATGTGATAGGAGAGCCAAGGGAAGGAAGAATCCTATAAATCGCCTTTTGTATAATATATTCTAATAAAATTTAATATTATTTTATCCAAAAAAAGATTGAATAGCGTGTATTATGATAATGAATAGAATTATAATTTTTTTATAATTTTAAAAATTATTTATTAAACATTACTATCATTCGATTTACAATTTAAAAGGTACAGTCTTCTCCAAATCGATCTATTTTATATTTATAATTAAATTTGTCTCCATTTCATAACATTTCCTTATACTCTCATAACACACTGTTATTTCTTTAATTTATATTTTATAAACAGGTAGTATAATTTGTAAGCATAATTATTTTGTAGATATTTGGTAATTCACCTAATAAATATTTATAACAGGATAATTATTCTTATGTACGTATAGAAAACAATTGAGTGTGTAGATTTAATATTGTAATTTTATCTTTAAAGTGGAAATCTTGAGAAGAAACATTGGAAAAGAAAACGTTTCTTTACATCTCAATTCCAATCAAGCGTCAGATCAAATACATATGATGAGGATTTGCAGAGTTGTAAATTTCTTCAATTATTTTTGCACCTTCAAATTGCATTTCAATACAAATGGATTTTTTGTAAAATTACATTTGAATACCGTTTTTGTAAATCAACTAATATATTGACAACTGACGTGAAATCCAGTTTAAGGGTTGAATAAGTTATAATTATTATATTTTTGTATTTAAACAATAAGTTTCATATATATTCGGTAAGGTACACAAGAATCATATTATTCAATTAGTAGGAATATAAATAATTTGATTACATGTAATATTTATATTTATGTATGTATATAGCCATTAAATACAAGTCTATTGAATGTGCTCATGTAAATAAACATAAAGAGACAATTAAATAACATGGAAGTTTGACAAGCGATTCAATATGAAAAACACCGTTTGTAAAAGATTACTCAAAATGACTGTTAAACGTTATTATGCTTATAATTTCATAATTTAACATACGCAATAGATAATATTTTTTAACTAAATACACGACATTGTATTTATGAAACCTTAATTGAAAATGAAATTATTCTATTTCATAATAAAGAGAGTAATCAATATATTTAGTTCAATTAAAACTTTTTATCCATTATTTGCCATTAAAGTATAATATTGTAAATCACAGATAAGAAAAGCTTAATATAAACTTCCTATCAAATTTCCTCTCCACCATCATCACATCCATTTCCATCAACCTCTAATATAATATTTGTAAATCCTAAATCCGTAACATTACAATTATACTATATTTAAGTAAAGGTAATTAATTAAATGGTAGGTACAAATAGCTTTAAAACCAAAGAATTTGAGAAACACAACCAAAGCATTCAAAGGAGACGTTTGTTAGTATAAATATTTTTTGACAATCGAGGCTTCAAATGCGAGTTGCCTTTAGTTGTAAATTGTAAACAATTATTTATTTCTTAATTCATTTATTTATTTATTTATAATAATTAGAAAACATTCAAATCTTATTATCTTTTCTCCTTCTCCTCATTCTTTTGTTGTTTCAATTAATGTTTTATTTTATAATTTAACTTTTTGAATACAAAAAGGATTTTATAAATTCAGAAAATTCGGAGCTTATTGACTGTTTTCATATTTTGTGAGAATTGGAGATAAAAAGAAACATTTGACACTTTTATCTTTCACCTTATTACCAAACACCATCCACTCATCGTCATACTTACTTATTCTTAAACGATTATACATTATTAGTAACGTAACATTACAAATAACTTGATTAATCATTGAAAAAGGAGACTAGGTAGCATTTTGTATACTTTTAAACAATCGTATAAAGAACAACTTGAACTTCAACAACAAAGATAAACCATGATTACAAAATCATTATTTGCAATAACCATAATAAAAAGTATTATCTTATTATAATGGATGGGACACAGAAATTTAAGTACATGTAAATAAGTTGAATAGCACTGTACTTTTTAAATAAGTCAAAATTTCAACATCTCACTATAATGTTTACATTCACTATAATGGTTATAATAATCCTCTTTAAATCATAGGTTCGGTTATTATTTCTATAAAGCGTAATTTATATTATTAGTTAATACAAATTACATATTTATTATAACATACATTATTTAGTAATAATAACTGGAATTAATATAATAGTGTTTTGTCAAGTGGAGTTTCTTTTCTACTGCGCATCGAGGAGAATTCAAGAACCTCTTCGCTCCCAAGGGTTTGCGGTCGGTGAAGTTCAAAGCAAAAGGGTGATTTTGAATCGATAAAAAAGCGAATTTTTGTTAACGTCATATAAGGTTATTCTCAAAGGTCAGGTCACGAGAGAGGTCAAAGGGTCGTTCCACTTGATGATGATTTGGGGTTTTTAAGTGCTTGTGGGTCCAGTGGAGTTTGCCGAGGTGGAGAGTTGGGCGAGGGTCTCTTGCGAGGCGTTTGCTTTAAGGATCGTGTTCTCGCTCTCCAACTGGTTGATTCGCTCCATCAACTCCGAGATCTTCTCTTTCAAGACTTCCACTTCCTCACGGACTGCAAACATCAAGTGACTCTTCACGAGGTCCTGCAAAATACAATATAATACATTTTTCATTTTATCCAATTTTCCCGACTAAAAGTAATTGGTCTTTTCCTTTTATCAAATTCATTGTTTATAGAAGGATTTCCAAATTGAACATTTTGTATCCAATTGCCATTTATAATCATCGTGATTTATAATTGCATTGTCCTATATTTAGCCATTTTGATCTCAAAGAGAGGAAATGAAATTTCCTGGATATTAAATGAAATTTCCTTGAGCAAACCTTTAAAATTTAATTACTTTGTTCCGAGAACTTACAAGAGTTCTTAGCTCAAACTTGTGAAATCTGGCGAGAGAAAATTCAATCGAGTTTCATGATATTTCAATCATGGTGTTTCACTATTCCCTAAATAAACTACAAACTTTCACGGACAAATAAAATCTCCAGCTCAAAGGCTCAAAGAGAAAATATAAATAACAAATTGAAATTGTAAATTAAAGGAAATATTTATTCTTTTATGTTGACTTTCATACAAAACATGATTCGCAATACTTATTCGCATTACTTTTGTATAATTGAAAAATAATTCTTGCTAAATATGTAAAATCAAAAATAGAAAAATATGCTAATACAAATAATAAAATGCAAAAATATACTCTTTAATAAAAATAAAAAAGGAGCAACATCTGGAGTTCTATCCTTTGTTATTATTAGTTTTTTATATTAACAATATTTATTACTCACGTTGTCACATCCAATTAAAATAATCATACAAAAAGGATCACATAGGAAGTAAGCTAAACCTAATACACTCACGTGAAAATAATCTCCTAAACGAGATTCATTCATTCGACTTTAAAATAGCTAACATGTCTTTGCATAAATACTATACATCTCGTCTTCCTATGATCTGAATATGATGAAGGAGTATATAAATTAGTCATAAAATTGGACTCCTGGATTATTTATGTGACATACCTAATGTGTTCATAGCTTAAGCATGGATAATTGCCTTAATTGCGATACTTGCAATTATCAGTTATTATAATTATATTTGCATACCTAATAATTAATTAGCATTATAATCCTAAACATTATCATGATTAATCCATAATATCACCAGGTAAATTAGAAGGTATGGAGCTAGGAAGGAACGAGGAAGGTATGAGAACCCGGAGAATCCCCAAATTCTGAGGAAATCCTATGATTTTCAAGGTCCCTGCGTAAAAAAGTGTTTGACGGTGAAACCCGGACTTGCACCCTGGGAACTCTGGGCCTAAATCTTCCTATTTAAGGCAAGCTGATCGAGATGTATAGGAGCAGAGGGAGATGCGGAGGAATTCACTGCGACCTTCATCTTGAGATTCACGCAGTGGCGGAACACACACTTCTCAACTGACCCACATTCCCTCCCTGCTTCGCCCAATATCCCCCTTCGCACAAGGAACAGATCAAACGCACAATGATATACCCATACATTTCCCCCATATAATTCTTGGATTATAATATAAGAGAATCCTATAAGAGAATTTATTCTTATAAGCCAATCTCCTGATGAGACCAAATGAAGCTTAACATAAGAAGAATTTTAAATGACCAAAGAGGAATCGCTCTCATTATTTTCTTCGCTTCCTATCATGCGAAAATTATTATTATTTGGGTCAGAGAGATTCTTCATGTGCGTCTCCGACTCAAAGAATTCATTTTGTTTCTCGTAAGACGAGACCTTCGACAGCAGAGACCCAACCAATAAAAAATATCCTTGTCGGAATGAACACATTTACACGTGGGGAGCCGTTTGAGCATATTTTATTAAATCATGGAAAAATCTTGGTCTTCTGTTCATAGCTGATAAATACAAATTACTCCAAACAACCATTACATCATACCCATCCTCTCCACAAGAATGATGGAATTGCGATTTGGTAAATAGTAAATTCGCATTTAATGCATTGAGCGTCTCAGAGTTTCTCTCATAATACATAAATAAAGATATGAGGAAAATATTAAAACAAGGTTTCTTCCTTCACTTCATGCCAAATGACTCCCATTTGACTTTTTGGCTCTCAAAGAATTTAATAAAATATTTAGAATATGAGGAAGCTAACTTTAATTTTTTAAAGCTCTAACTTTAACCTTGCGCTAAGTCAAACAGACTTGATCATTAGCAAAGTTAAAAGTCGAAAATTATAATTTGGTTTTTAATAATTAAGGTTTTTAAAATTCTTGACTTACGTATTCGTCCGGAACAAATAGATAACACACTTGTTCAAAATCTCTCCTATGAACTTCGTACAGAGCGGACGAGGAAACTCTCCTCGATCGCCTAATCACTTGTTCCTTCATCCTACTCGACTCAACACCCGAGCCCATGGAAAGTCAGCGAATTTGTCAAAGAGGTTCTTTGGTTCCTCTCGGAAGGTTTGGAGCGGAATGAGGAGCCGCGGAATGAAATCCTTCCCATATACCAACGTTCTTTGCTCCTTTACCCCATCCCGGACAAAACAACATTGGGAGCTTGGAGTATTCGCTCATGCATCTCTACATGTTCCAAGGTTCTACGCTCGCAGATCTCGCCCAAGCACCTTGAAATGATCCGCAAAGTTTTTTACTCTCTTCAATCCCACCACCTCGTCGCGTGGACGCGAGATCTCGTAATCACTTTTTCAGCCTTATCATACTAAACCCTGGCTCGTCAACTTTGTCGCGTTTTACTTCCTATTTTCCCTCTCCTACGCATAATATTACCATTGAGCCTCAGAGCCCTCAAAAGTCAACTTCGATAAACACTTAAATAAATAATATTATCGCAATTTGCCATATTATTATATCAATATGAGAAAAACGGAGCATGATCTAAAATCAAAAATTCTTCATTGTGTATAAAACAATGATCATTCATTTGCTATCAATACTTGACTTGTATGATGCTTATTCCATTATTAACTCTGCAAATTCTCAATATATGAAAGCGCATGTAATTCTATGTAATTCTATTTTACATATATCTTTAAATAAAGTTTAAATATTGTAATGAATCATATTTTAAATTATAATTTAAAAAAATAACATTTAGGTAATACGAATTATACAAGATGCTTAATTAGAACCAAGTTTAGAAAGTTTACAATTGGTGGAAATTATAATTGTTTATCCTTCATTAGAGAGCGAATATTTAGCTGGTTAGTAATGTGAGAAACTGTTATTTATAGTCCTAAATACATCATTAGAATTAGACAAAATGCTAAAGTGAGTTAAAAATAGCTTAAATGGCATTATCTTAACCATCCTCAAGCTATTTTTTAACTTAATAAGTTGAAAAATTAGTTGATAATTAGCACATTGTAAATTTAAAAATGTGTATATACTTTGGAAAATTTTAACAAAAGGCTATTTAACTAATAGATGAGTAAATAAAAAGCTGACTTAATTTTTCACGCTTCTATTTATAATATTATAAGTTGATTATTGTTTTTTTTTACATACAATTTAGTCATATGACCATAAATAAGATTATATGGTATAAATATAGACAAGTCGGAATATGTATATTGGAGCTATCGAAAGGCCAACTGCTGAAAGCAATGGAGTTTTGTGCCAACAAATTTTAATGCCCTGGTGAACCCAAAAGACCGCAGGATTTATTGTGGAAAACTCAATAAATTCGTTCAGAGCTTAAAATTTAAACCCTTAAACGCTTCTCGCATCAAATGCATGAAAATCCACAAAGTCCACAATATCCGACTTTTCGTTCACACAACATGAAGTGATAGAGAAGCCACTCATCCGATTTCCATAGCCAACTTCCTCGCTTAATCTCCGCTAACCTTCGGGAGTCTCCACTGAGCAAACGCAATTCGCACATCCCCAAAGGTCAAGAACACTTTTCCCCATGGAGAGAAACCTCACCCGGATTAGCAAACCGACTATTCTTCATTTCCTCTCTTTCACAATAGCTCACATATCTTTTTCACATTTGCAAAATTCTATGATTTTAATCCTTGGTAGATAAACAGATCAATTACCCTTCAGCCAATCACAAATATGCGAATGACTATAGTATGTACAAAGACAAAACGAATCTTTGCAATTTTAACAATTTTATTAGTAATTTTTGAAATATTAGTGATTTTTGTAATTTTGCAATTTTTACATTTTTGTATTTAGTTTAATAATTAATGAGCCCTTGACCAATTAAAATCATATTTCATAACGCATCATATTTAATTTATGCTAATTAGTGAGGGTTTTAATTAAATTTTTATAAGAACTTTGCTTTACCGACTTCTAGTCCATATTTTACAAGCGAGATCTTATATAATTAAATTTGCACTTTAAACGACTTTGAATCGAAAGAGCACTTGAAGAGATTCATAAAGATCTCTTTTATTTTTCGAACCCTCGAATACGCGAGACACTTGGTCCCATTTGAATCTCCGAAAGGCCATTAAAGAAATTAAAGCCAGCAAAGTTTATTTTACGACCAACTTTTCCATCAAGTGAACCCGAACTTATTAATGAAGTCTCTTTTAGAAAACTCTTTTTCCACTTCCAGCTGTGTCAAACACGAAGATAACTAAAAGTCTCCATTAATTATCTCGCCTTCCAACCAACTCCCGTCAAGGGCACAAATCAAAAAAAGAAGAAAAGCAATAAAAATAAGGGAACGATAAACATTTTTATTATTCATTTCATTTGCAATATTCAAATTATACCTGTGTACACTAATATTTATTTGCACTTTTATTCACATCTTGTGTCTACAACATACATAAACTCATAATCACATCAGTCAAATATGTAGTTAAACTACGAGTTAATTGCAAAATGTGCACTAATAAAAAAAAACCTGCATGACTGAATAATAAAGGGCAAGAATTTTATTTTATTTGCGCAGTGTAGCTCTTATGCTAAAAACCATTTGAAAATAAATATGAATTAACACAGAGATTGCCATTCTCGGTCTAATACATTGAAATAATCTCAATTCATCTCAACTATTAAAACCCTTAAATTATTATTTAAAATCAATATTTAATGTACAGTATATACTGCCAATAAGAATATACCCGATATAAATTTTGCCATTAAATGCTCAATCATTAAATCATCTGATTCTTGATCAAATGATAAGATTGACAAATAAAAAATAAAAAAAATTGCAAATAAAAAATTGATTTGAAAATGAAAATGTATTTTTGTGATTGGTCATTTGGATAAATATAGTTCTTGCACATTACATTATGTTACGAGACTCATCTTACTTAATGCATAATCCTCAAGGAGTCAAACATTGATTAGATCATAAATTTAACGATTTGAAGTTGAATGTAAATCAATTGCCTCCAGGTGCATTTGAAAAAATTCAAAAGGTCATTTAATCAAATACTCAAACCAATTGAATCTGCTCATCTCAATCTCTCAGCGTGAGTGATGTGAGTGTAAAAATACACTTGATCGTTCACGTTCAAATACTTTTACTTGGATGTCAGGTCTTCAATGCAAATTTTAGTCTTCCTATGTATTTGAATAGGAAACGAATGAGTCAGCCATCAAGGCGACACTTCTAATTCCGTCTATGTCAAGTCCAAGGAAGGAGACCGTAGAGAGATGAGCGAAGATCTATTAGAATCAACTTGGCTTTTTTACATTCGGATTCACTACGGTCATGGATACACCCTCGGAGGGGAATTCGTTCATCCTTTGGCTCAAAATCACGACCTTCTCCTTAGACAAATCAAACGCAATGGGAAAACCGAGGTTTTTACCAAACCAAAACTTCAAGTTCAATCCTCGTTAGAGGGATGAGAGTTAAAAATGCAATTCACTGGTGGCAAAATTCTAAATATATTGAAATCCTTAATATTGAAGAAGTATAGGATTTTGAAAAATATATTGAATAAGTTCAATATATGATGGATATAATGAGGAAAAATCCTGTTTCGTGTTTTTTTTTAGTTATAAAGACATTTTTCAAACAGGCGTAATTTTTAAGCGATAAAATACATCGAGTTGATTCCTTCATCCTACAACTTTTCATCGTCTCCTTAAACCAATGTCCTAAGCTCTCATAAGCTCTGTACATTCATACATTGCATTATTGGTTCAAACTGTTTATGTGTAACATGGGTTATTTCTTGTATTTTTAGCTTTCATGAATTCCTCTTTCCTCAACTCCTCCATAAATTTGCAAGACAAAAAAGTTTGATGTGGAAATAGCAAAGTTTAAGAGTTTTCTACATAAATTTAAAATTCGCCAGCAGTTAAAGTCACCTTTACACAAAAGGAAAACACTTAGCGATTTCTCAAAATATTTTTAAATACATTAAATATAATATAAATCATGGAAAATTTCCTTTACATTATTAAGTTAAAATATTTAAATAAAATTGATTTGATAAAAGTTTAAAGATATCAATAAATTCGAATTCGAATTCTCCACCAAAATAGCCAAACAGACAATTTAATATTCAATTCAATTGCTCAACATTAATTTCATAATAAAGTGATTGTATATTTTTAAGTTTTAATTAAATCATTATCAATGATATAAATTCATTGAATAATGTAAAAAAAATACAAAAATACATAAATAGCTCTATATCATTAATATTTATCGTCCCGTTTAGTTTAACATGATAAAAGCTCTACTGTATTATACATGAATACATGAGTCGCAATAAGATATTTTATCTCAAAATATCTCAAAATAATAATAAAAATATCAAAAAGGACAATTAAATTCTGATTACAAAAATTACATTAAATTCTGTTTATTTCAAAGGTTAAAATGAATCAAATATTCATCCCAGGAAACCTTGCTCAATTCAAGGAATGGAATTGACTAACAGGAGGGACAAAAGGGTAGACAACGAGATTTCAAAATCAAAAGGCTTTGTGTAGCTCGGCTATATAAATCCATTTCCATTGAGCGAGAAGAGGGAGATTCTGCAAGAGTGTGAGCGTCTCAAGGGCAAATGGCCTATTTGTAAACTTGGTTCTGAAGCTGAAGGTTCTTTGGTTTGTTCGCGACCTTTGGCTCCACCACCTCTTCATCTTTCCCCAATTTAATGGCCAGAGTTCAACTCACGACCGTCCGCATAACAGACACGTGGAGCTCCAATGTTCCTCGAATTCCCGAATTGAAAGGATAATGAGGTTTTCTGCCACCTCGCTCAGAGGAATGCGACAGACGAGCTTCCTCAAATGAGATCTCATCAGCCATGAGGAGGAAACCACATTGGTTCTCCGACACTCAGCCAGGGCTTCCTCATGAGTTCAGACAGTTCAGGATTTTTCAAAGCATTTCGTTTAATTATGTAAGAGCTCAAGATGACACATTCGGCCTATGTCAAATAATTCTAATAAACCTTCCTCTTCTCTTTTGGCTAAATAAATTAACACTTCCTCTTTTAATAATAATTCCGGAGAAACTGACTAATGCGAGATGCAGCTCGGCTCGTGAAATGCAATTTAAAGGATTTGAAAATCGGCTCGTGAGATGCAAGCGCTCGAACCTCATGTGAAATCTCTATGCTTCAGCCACCCAGCGTATGAAGTCAATGATTTTTAAATAATTTTCCTATCATTTTGACAGACTAATGTTCAGTCATATAGCCATTTTTAGTCATGTTTTAAATCCCCATATAGTGGAATAGTTGTTTCGAGAGCATCAATGAAAACGGATCCCGCGTAAGTTAACTATTCTTTAAATTTTTAGACTTTATTAGGGAATTATCATAAAAGTTAAGCAAATAAATAATATTTATATGCAAACTCACATTTAAAGTTTGTATTTATATAGCGTTAGGAGTAATAAATAAAATAATTAGAGAGCCAATGAGGAGTCAAAGTTTCTGGTACGTTGAGATTTATGGGATCATTTGATGTGTTCAAACTTTCGAGCATTTAAACAATACGTATAGTCAAGTTGTGAAAAATGACGCGCGATTAAATTTACTCACTCATTAAATTTATTACGCTCTCTTCTCAATTAACTATAATTGATAATTAGAGGACATAGTTGAGAAAACTATCTAATATGAAAATTACAATTGAATACAACTACTTCAATATGCTTAATTTACTTAATATTTTACCATGTTCAATTAGAAAACAAAGCGAAGAAAAAAGAACAGAAGAAGAGAAAATAAAATTTGAATTTACCATAGCTTGTTCGATTTTGTTATCAATCGCCACAGTGTTCGTTCCAGCAGCCCTGGAAAATTTAAATCACACAAATTAACTCATTTACTTCATCCGATTATCCCGCTTTTCATTTATTTAGTTCTGTTGTTGTTTACTATGCGTAGAAATCAATTTGGTTCTCATTAATATGATATATAATTACAGTCAATTACAATTACAAGTCACTGAACATGATTGTGAATATTTAAACTATGAATGGAGAAACTAATGAAAAAGTCATAAATAATTTATGGTGTCATTGATAGAATTTTACATGGCAAATGACAATTACTCTTGATATATGATTTGAATGACTCATTTTAAACTTGCATAGGCGGTTGAAGGTTATTTAAACTACAATTAATGAAAAACCCCTGCTAAACCACCTCGAATGATCATTTCTCTTACTCATATTACAGAATGGGTTTTTACTAAACCGCATAAATAACCGATTTACCTTACTAATTGAATTACAAACTAATATTTTCCTATTTATCATCCTTGTTAAAAAAAAGTGAAATGATAAATATGCAAATATCTTACTAACTCAATATAAAACGTCATATTAATATAGTTACATTAATGCATTAAAATCTATAAAATGAAAAATCTTGTTAAACTAATAAATAAATTAATTAATATTTTAATGTAAAAGTTGGATCATTAAATTTTAAAAAATAAATTGAGGTCGGGTTTAACTAATTTTGGGCACATTAATATTCCTTGAGAAATTTACTTAATAATCTTAAAAATTTTAATTAAAAGGTTAAATATTTTAAGGACATTTGATGATAGCTTGTCTCAATTTAGGTCAGTTGAAAATAATTAATAGCCCATGAGACATTAACTATTCATATATCTGCGGAATGAGAGAGGGAAAGTAGCCTTCAACATTAGTAAATAGCTTAAACTTAAAAGAAAGATATTTAAATATAAATAGTCTCATGTCATCCTCATTCCGAATGAAAATTGATATTGGATTTGACGTTGGAGTAATGTCCTGGGTTTTTTCGTCAAATTCTTGTTATCTCTTGGCACACAAATGGCTCATGGTCCTTGGTCCTCCACAATGACCTTTTTCTTTAATTTCAAATTATCCATAAGATTGTATGAATAAATTCTATGCCTCGTCTTTTACGCCAACTACATCTGAAAATTCCTGGACTAGATTCAACTTAATTATGTTTTTTAATAAAAACCGGCGGCTTTTAGACAGTGACAAAACCGTTTGTGAATAATGAGCAAAAATATTTTGCAATAAACTACAGAAAGCTCTGTTTCTTTAATATGCATACTAATACAAACTAAAATTAAATTTAAGTGTACTTTAACTAACTAAAACTTAGTTTAGCTTTAAAATTAAAATTAACTAACGTTATTTAGTTGTAAAGTGTTATCTATATAGTTATAAAGTGTTATCTTAATTAGGCATAATTAAAGTCACCCAATGAAGTTCTTGATGAAGCAATAAACGTATGAAATGATGCTGTTTTGGTCGAAGAGTTCGTTGTGGGCCGAGTGTGACTTCATCTCACGGCGGTTAGGGATTGGGACGGAAAACGACTCGCGATGGTCTGCCGTCAGAGTTGACATCCTTTTTACATCCTTTTCCTCTTCTTCTCTCTCATTAATCCTTCTTTTAATTACGCTGCCTGGTTTCGACTTAATCTTCCAATTATTCCTCCCGCTTAGGCTCAAACTCACAAGCCTGTCTTCCCACAATAATGCATGAACGCAGAAAAGTACAGATTGGAAAATTCGCAAATTCGCACTTTTGAAATGTACACAACGTAAAGAGTTAATTTCCAAAAGCCTCAACTTTCACTTCCTCGTGTCGTCCCAGGTGTCCTCAAATTGTCTGGTGCGTGAGAGGTTTTTGTATCAACTGAGGCCGGAGAAGGAAATTGTCACACCAAAAGGCGTCTCAATTATACACAGTGTTCAAAATATCACTAGCAAATATTTCCCCACACAAGTGTTTGATTCTGATAAAGTTTTCTCTATCAGACTTTTATCACAAAAAAGAGTTCCAGGTAGCGCTGAAATCCAAGTTTTGATCTCACCGAAAAACCTATTTTTTAATATGACAAGATGAGCTTTAAATCTTTTATAGAAGAACAAATCTCTTCTCTTTACTGTTGGACAAATCTATTCTTTCATGTAGAAATGAGGTCGAGATGGAGGGGGAGAATTTTGCAAATGTTGGAGCGGAGGTTTTTTGGCCAACTCGCTCAGCCGGAGTGCTAGCGTTGGAGTGCTTGAGTTCGGAGCAGAGCAACTCGCAGGTTGGCTGAAGAGCTTCGAGGCTTGAAGAAAATCCCTTTTCCTCCTTCCCTCGCTCCTTCCAATTCAATCGATCCTTCACCCAACCCACTACATCTCAAACACCCAACGTTCTCCCTTACGACTCCTTACATGAACCCATCCATCCTACAGAGACAACTCGCATTTACAAGACTACAACTCAAGTAAAAAAGGATCCAAAATTTACGATCCAGAAGAAACTTAAATTGCAGAGAGTTAAATGAGAAATAAAAAGGATTTGATTCCAATGAAACGAGATTGACTCATTCGGCTCTTTTCAAGGAAGCGACACAACATGGAAAATCGAGGAACTCTACCTGGTTAAACCGCATTGCTCAAGAACAATGAAGTTCGCAAACTTAAAGTCACATGTTATAATCTCTTTAATGCAGTAAAATAATCAACAATTTAATTTTTTCTCTAAAAATCTGTTTAAATTGCATCTTTTAAACTTATTTATTTGATAATCCAAGTAAAGGGATTTTTTGCTATTTTAAAATATTTTAAAGCAAACTTTTGAGTAAACTTTAAACTAAAGTCTTTAATCAAAGATTTTCTGTAGTTAATAATATAATATCGAACAAAATAAATAAATATTGTTAAATATCGTATAATTAAACATTTATAATATCAAGAAATATAAAGCTCACATGAAAATTTTTTTTAATCATTTTAATATTAGAATGCCAAAGAAGGTACACTTTTAAGAAAATGGTTTTAAATTATGAATTTTTTATTGTTGACACTAAATAATAGATAAGTTTGATTTGAATGTCAATATAATAAAATAACAATGTAAATATCTTCGTAACTCGTAATGTTTTAACCATGCTAAATTTGCTATTTACCTCTTGTAAACTACTTTGAATCCTATTAAACTTTGGATCCCTCGTGTTTGCAAAAAGATAATAAAAGGTGAGTACGAAAGGTTTTTCAAACAACGAAATCTCTCTCCACTTTTCTGGTAGATAAAAGATAGTAAAAGTGGCGAACGATATGAAAATTAAACAAGGAGTTATCTCCGTTTAAAGCTTATTTAAGAAGGCCATTTTATATTCGATTTTATATAACTTCCCCTTATCAAAAGCTCAATTCTCTCACATGTCAAATTGGCAATTCTCTCATGTTCAAAACAATTCTCTTCAACTAGTTGTATCTGGTTGGGATTTATGGGACTTTGGAGAGTTTCAAGTTATTTCTATTGCTCTCATAGGAAAACTCTCAATTGTCTCTTATAAAAATGTCATAATTGGGTAATGCATGAAATCATCGTTATTGAATGAATTCATTTGATGTTAAACAGAATATTCCATATTATACATGTATGTATTATATTCTGTATGATGTGCAGGAAACTCAGAATTAGCATGGAGGGAATTAAAAAGAAAAATCGGCTCGATTAAAAACTTTCTCCTTTTAAATGAAAAGAGAAGGTCAAAAGTACAGACATCATACATTTACAAAGTTACAAACACACACACATACAGCTTGATCAGCTTATGGACTATAAGTGAAGTGAAACATTCGATAATCAGCCAAGAGTTTCATCTCATGTCAATGATCGATATTTCCCCTTTTCATAAATTCACATATAAAATTTATATTATATTACTTACACGTAGAAGACTCTGTATATAATCGTATATTATCCTATATAATCTCAGGTAATATGACAAAAGGACATGGACATTAATCGTATAATACTTAATGTTTGAATATATCTAGCATGACATTTGTATACTTCAAGGTAAATCTAATTAACAATTTATTTAATATCAGCCTTGGCCAATTACTCATTTGGGGCCTTTCCCGAAAATATGAAACTTTGAATGTTCAACTCGAAGACATTCTAACGATGTGTATACATGACAAATGCAGATGTGAAATCGTCGTCTATACGTATTGTGGGTTTATTACAAGAACTCCTAGTATTAAGTAAATGCAAAATCAATAAAAAGTCATCTATCATATCCACCGTCTCCCACCACATCACATTCACATGGGTCTTTATGGAACAAAGGATATTCGCGCGAAAAGGAAGGAAACTTCAGAGGTCAATAAACCAAAAAAATATAATTCCGAAAAAATTATTATAACAGATAAAAGATGGAATAAAAATATAGAATAAAGATAAAAATTCCTGAGTCAACGAATAATAAAATAAATGTAAGTAATAATTATGCCGAGTTAATCAAATGTATGAAGTTTTTTTGCAAGTGTATGAAATAATACAATATAAAGACGTTTTGATTAACTTGCCCTCTAAATCCCTTCCTTTTAAGATTATAATCAATTTAGCCAATTAGTGGAAATTAAATTCAATTATTCATTAGAATCTGAATCTTCCCGTGTAAAATCTTAAATGCTTTTTTATTAAAAGAAATTTAAAAAACTGAAAAATATCTTTTAAAGTAAAAGAAGTCAAACGTGAAGGAAACCAGTAAAATGCCATTTTATTAAAAATCCTTTCCCATTGAAAAAAACTTCTAACCTTCTCATGACTCATTAAAGAAAGACAAGGAGAGGAAGTGAAAAAATTATCACTAAAGACATCTTCACTAATTAACTATCTAGTTAAGTCTTTAAAAGATGTTTATACTGTATTATCTGTATTACATCCAGACTTTAATTTCAAAAAAATTTAAATAATAAAAGCTTATGTTCAAATGAAAAAAGTTATGTAAGTTAAAATAAATCTCAATTTACTAAATAGATGTGTGATTCTCTTAGGCGTTACAGATGAATTGAGATGATTGGATGCGTGATGTGATGGGATGAAGAAAATGCGGAATTTGGTTTTTGAAATCTCAAATGAAGAAATATTTATGTTTGTGCATTGCATAAAAGGATTAAAATAAGATGCATAATAGCCTTGCCATTATTCTCTTCCAACGAGGTCCAGATGGAACAAATGAGCTACGAGAAGTTGACGTGAAGCTCGTTACAGTAAAAGCTATTGAGAGGCGGCGGAGAATATTACAAAATTAAATGTAACCTTCCCCTTTGCCATATAGAAGATGAAGAAGATGGTGGATGAGAAGAAGAAGATTCGTCTCACTCTATTTGCGTTCAAGGGATCGAAATGGATTTGTTCAAGGAATGAATTCTTTCAAAAATAGCTTTCATCTTCATCCGCCACTAACAATTTCGCAATTTGCCTCATTGCAGTTCCTCATTGCACTTATTTCCCCCCTTCATTCTCACATTTGTGCTAATCAATGAATGAGATTTCAGAGAAAATCAATAGGAACCTGCGGAAGTGCTCGGCTTTGTCAACCAAGGTTCAGGAAAATCAAGAACTTTTCCAAGATGTTTTATTTCCCATTAATAAAATAGCCAATAAAAGTCACATAAGCAAAAGTCAATGATTTAATAATAATTAAATTGCAAGCAATAAATGAGACAATTCGCTGAATTGCTTATATAATAATTTTTCATGTTTTACTTCACGTGCTCTTTGATAAATAAAGTTTACCCAAAGCCCAGTTTACATACTTTGATTAATAAAAAATAACGTGTAATGTAATGGGTATAGAAGTACTCAAGTACTTGAGTGACTTCAGTCAACACACTATTTGGCTTTTCAAAGTCATTAAAATATGACAAATCAGCTCATTTATAAATCATAAACAAAGTTACAATTCAAGTGCGAAAGATAAAAATTCGGGATCGATGAATAACCTAACATTTACAAACAAATGAATTGCAAAGATAAAAAGATTCCCCTCCATCCGCTACCTTTGCACTTTGGACCTAATGACCTTTAAACACCTTTAACTCCCAAGAGATTCTTCTTCTCCTTCCAAAGAGTCAAATGCATGTGTGGTGCCTTGAGGAAAAGTAAAATTATGATCCAAGATTCAACCGGTTGTTTCACTTCCTTCAATTCCCTCACACTCCACTCAATCCAACAAATCGAAGATTTTTGCAAAACTCTCCTTGTCCTCTCCACGCTCAAATCTTTAACCATAGTTGTAAGGTTTAAGACAGTTTAACCATTAGCTTAACTAAACTTAAATTATAGTTAAAGAATAGAATAATTTGAAGATGTTTGTATAATTTAAATGTTAATTATGTAAAAAGTTGATCTTACCCTTAGCGAGATTATGTCAAACGTTGATGAGGACGAAGAGCAAATACAAGAGCAAGAGGACCCAAGGAAATGCAACAAAGAATTCTACCAACATTGCAAGAGGATGGAAAAAAGAGACTCCAATTGATTGGTCAAAAATCTCCCCTGTTCACTTCATTCCTCATCGAGTGTCGATGGGAGTCTAACGGGAAAAGGCTCAATGAAATAAATTCAAAACTCAAGTCTAATCAAAAATCAACGTTCGAAGCTCAATGAAACCAATCAGAGTTAACTCAACCTCGAGATATCACTACTTTATCAATGACGTCAAGTTCAATCCAGATTCTTAAATAAGCCAAAATTCTCAAATTTTGATTCGAATATATGAGTTTATTTATAGCAAATTCTAGATATATCAAATTCAAGACCCCTTTAAAGTCTATAAAAAGTCTAAATTATAGTCAACAATAGTCTATAATATTCTCTAGTCCAAATATTATATTCTGTAAGGTATATAATAGTTATTCTTTATTCTTAATGAGAGTCTTATTATAGCCAGTCTTTGATAATGAAATCCCTCGAGTTTTGATACAAACCAGCTCACTCAGGTTGGGCTAGTGACAGTGAATATAATAATGTTCTGGCTCTCGGGAAGAGAAGAAGAAGAGTAGTAGACTTATTGTGTATGAAGTGTAGTTGGGCAACAGGGCCGATTCCTCCTGTTCTCTACGAGCTGTAGAGGCAGACTGGAAAGTGAGCCAGCAAATCTCACATCCATCATGACTCTCTCGAGGGAACACTCGTCCACCTTCTCTTATACTTACTTACATTACACTTACATTGCATTTTACATTTACATTGTGCGAAAGAAGTATGCATACAGGTACATGCATAATCTCCTGTACAATATACAATGTTTGCCGTCCTTCTTATGTATAAAAGCAATTGTTCTCCCTCTTAAATAGCTATCTATTCTAACATGGGGAAGATTCCCCTCCCGCGTCCATTCTACATCATAGCATGTTGGCATGTGGCTTGTAAGACTATGTCTTAGGCTAAGACTCTTAGCATAGCACAGGTAGTTCAGTACACGAACCCCCAATTTAATGATGATGCGAGGGTTCCGCGGGAGTTGAAAGGAAAAGTGTTCTCTCTACGCACAAAGAATCTCAGTGAGAGATGATGAGGCTTTGACATTGGGAGTTCCTCCTCCATTCCGATGTGATCGGCCTTTCTGAAGGTGGAGAACTCGCTCGGGGTCATGCCGTCATCCCGAGCTTCCATCCAAACACATTTATAATCCACGAACATCTCGTAGAAACTCAAGGAATTAAAACCTTAAATTTTGCACTTTTAAAACCTCGCTCAACTATATGCGAACCTCATTCCCCAATAAGCGAACTTGGCTCAACTATGTATATGCGAAAACCTCGCTCAACTCTTGCGTGTTCCAAAGGGGAAGAGCGAACTTGCAAACCACGGTGTTTGACCAGTAAATATGATGTATAGTTATGATTGGCGAAATGAATTATACCCCGCACTACATGCCTTCGCTGTGCATTCCCTTCATCATTCGTCCAAATGAAAGAAGTCTGAATGCGAGAGATGCATTTGGTAAAGAGTGAAAGTACAACTCAACATGTGAGACCTCAACACAATGTTAGTTAGGAGAGTTCAACGAAATTTTAAAAGTTTTCCTTCATCATCCCTTCATCGCTCCAAGACTTACCTTTATGCAAAAATCCTTTTGCAAAAATATATTACTTCCCTGTCTTACTCGTATTGATAACGCAAGGGGGATAATGAGCTATGAGCTCAATTTGCAAAGATATAATCTTTAATTCTTATACATTACTTATCCGAACTACCAAATGAGGAACACAAAGGGAATCGACACTCACGCAATGGGAATAATCGAGTCTTGTAATTGTAAATTGGTAAAATGTACTAACGAATCCTAAGTAATGAATACTTAATCCTTACAATTGCCAAAAAGTATTACTTACACACATAATTTGAATAAACGATTTGCAAACTTTGACATGAAAACTTTTGAATTGGCTCTTATTAATTCCTTGACGCACTTTAGCGTAAAAATTAAAATATTAGGATTTACTAAATAAATGTTAGTTAGAATAAGCGTAAAATTTTTCTTATAAATTTTAATAAGTATAATTTTACTTTGCGAGTTAAACCCAAATAATAATAAACAAATCATGAATATTCATAAAATGCTAAAGGTCTTGAAGGAGAGCTGAAGGACTTTTTTGTTCTTTGATAATAATTCTTATAATTAAGTTACAATACACTTTTACTTATCCTTATAAATACATATATAACCGCTTTTCAATAAAATTTCCACAAAAATGATTCTTTATTCCTTGAAGGTTGTTTATCAAAATCATCTTATTATGAAGATGAGCATTGTGAAATCACGATAACTCATTTGCATTTAATCTTCTATTTCCCAATTAATAATTAAATAATTACATAATTATGAAGAGAAGAGGTACTTCCGACAGCTTGATTAAAGGTGATGAATTTTATTCAAAATAGTTATAATTTAATTTCATGGGAAATATCAACTAACCATAATATTCCTATTTATAATTAATAATATTAGGTACAATTGTCCTTTATCCTAAATATCATAACTTGCCATTTAAACAGCAAAAATATAATTGCCATTTAATGGTCACGGTTTGAACTGACCATAGTCACTACAAAGGAAAATGAAAAAAAAGCCATTTGGCCTCCTTTCACTCTCACTAATAAAATCATCTTTGGATCGATAAGAAGGAATTACGACTTATAAGAAATAATCAAATAAACATGCATTTCAACGATCTAAGTTGTGCACAGGAAAACATCACATTATTTGGCAAATCATATTGGCAAATTGAAATGGGCCAATAAGCTAGAATAAAATGAATGGAAAAATCACAAAGGAATCATCCCAGCGTTAACCGTGTCATTGAACAGACATTTAAACCCAATGCAAATAATCTACTTTGTATTAACTCCACCGCAGCCGGCTGGGAATTGAAATAAAAGTTTGGATTACCAATATTTGGGAAAAAGTGTGAGTGAAAAGGAAAAGTCCCTCAAAGTCAATCAAGGAGGCTTCACACGCAGAATATATTTAGATATCCACAATATAATCTACAATAGTCACCCTACTATATAATCTCAATATATAATAAAATATATAGATTCATACAGAATATATCATGTAGGATATAATGAGATATATATTGCTCAAAAGGAGGTCAGGACTCGAAGGGTATGATTATAGGGGAATAAATTTTGGCAGGGGCTGGGCCTCCGCACTCCCCAGCCAAAAACTCGTTCCCGCAAAACGTCCCATTCTTCCCCAGCCTAATACTTATGCGATTCTTTAATAGCTCTTCTCTTCCCGAACCCAAAAGGCAGAGAGGCGTGAGTTCTCCCATTCGATTGACCTGATGGGAGGCGGAGAGCATTCACGTACAGAACAGGCGACCAAGGCTATTCACCCCAAACACACACACACAATTCCTTCACTCTCATTCCAATTACAATGAGAATTCAGCCATTTACAGCCGCAGTTCTCATTTCAGTATTATTATATAATTAAAATAAGAGTCGGATATCTCGTCATTCGCGTAATGCAAAAAGTCTCATCAATTTTTCAATTTCGCATGTTACCTCCTTTGCTACAAAGTTTTTGCAGTTTTCTCATCCGCTAAATGAATCATTCACCGGTTTCCGTCTTTAAACAAAACCACGTTCGTCCTCGTTCCAATAATTATGTTTTATGCCTTATTAGGTTTATACTAATTCGTTTAACTTTGTCAGTTGAATGCAATTTAATTTAAATTATTTAAACTTAACGGTTCAGGAAATTAAAACAAATATTGTTAAATAATTGTTGCTAGAATATTTATTGTTAAATAACCTTTAAACCTGTGGGAAATTAAAAGGGCAATGATGAGCCCAGATGGATAGCAGATGAGAAACTTTGCAAAGATCAATTTAGAACTCATAAAGACTCAAAATAAAAACAAGGAATTCAATGGCAAGAACACAAACAAGGTTCCGTAAAGGTCCAATGCATTTACAAATATAACCAAGTGATTTATCGTGAATGAACACCAAACGAGAAAAGTTAGCAAGTTGTTTTTCTAGTTCGCCATTAAATAGAAAACTATTATTTTGATTATTTATTTAGCAAAAGGCTCTAGACTTTTCCAATCACGGGATTCTCATATGCGACCAATTGTTTAGCCAACAACTCTTCATCTTGCACAATCTTTAAATCTCGAAAGTTATCTAAGGAATTAAATAAATTCCTTACACATTGCCACATATTCTTCCTCCTTTCTCTAAACAGAGATCTTCTTTAAAGTAAATATTGTTTAAGTGAATGTTTAAGTACTTTACAAAATATGAGAGGGTATAAATATAAATTAACCCGAAATTACGGCAAAATAGGGACACCAATAGACTTTTTCAAAGTCCCTATTCCCTAACATAATACCTACTTGTTATATACTCTATCTAAAACATCTTATTCCCGAAATATGTACGTATTTTTAGTTTATGTTTTATTCATTTTTATTATAATTGTAAGCTTACAATTAGAAAGAATATTTTATCAAATTAAAAAAATACCTGAAAGAGTATCGATGTTTATTTATGGACGCAAATGTTGATCTTTTGCAAAAAATAAATGTTCTGAACTAAAAACCAGGTTAAGTAGTGAATAATTTTCCAATGCGTCTCAATATTATAAACTTCGACATTGCATCAGAGCAGAAAAAAGTACTTCCCCTTAACAATATTAATTATTTGTTTAATGTATAGTCAACTATACTCCTTTTATCTACTATGCACAATCAAATTAAATGTATGATTTTGGAAACGGCATCACTTTCATTGACAATCCTATTACAAGGTTAAACTAAAGATTAGTAAATAAACCAGTTAATTAATATTGCTCTTATTTCTAAAATATAATGAAATCATCCTAATAATCATCCATGATATTATGATAGTGTGTAAAAGTTTTAGGAAAGGATAAGAAAAATTTGAGTCACATTTTTCCATTTAATAAATGATTAATGAAAATATTTAAGGGTTTTTTTAAAATCAGTGTTTGAATCATTTTTGGTTAAACTGTACTCCTAATTAAATACACCTTCCAATCGAAGCGGAGTGACCAGTCAAGAGTCATTTGCGAAAGTAATAAAAGAAAACTTCCTTACTTTGAAAATATATATAATATAATTTTTACTCAAGTTACTCAACTAACAAATACTTTGCAAATATTTATTGGAAAACAATGAAATAAGTAAGAGCCACGTAAACAAAATGTAAGCATGAGATAATTAAATTGGGCATTTGCGTAATCGCTAATATCCATGTATCATCAGAATAATTACATATTTTCCCTTATTTCGAACAGCAAAAAGGCGGAATGAATTTAAAAATCGCTGTTTAAGACTCTCTGCACAAAGGTTTATGGGGAAGATGAAAAGCTGATAATAAGTATGACTTCATAATATACTCAGAATTCATTCACCTAAAAAAATGGGAAAAAGAAGGTTAGAGAATTTAAAAAGGCGGAGTTTGGCGTTGCAGGCCAGCTGGATCTCAACCTGACAGACTGTGAGGCTTCACATAATTGTTCCCTTTTCTATAAAAAATGAGCTGGGAAAGCTCCACCTTCGACAACTCGACGAGCCCCGCAGTCTCTCCAAGAAATTCCCTCAACATTCCCTACCACAACCAACAGCAGCCAGGAGGAACAACAGCTGTTACTCAAAAATCCTCCTCCATATCATAAATAATTTGCACAAAAGAGAGTCTTTGCAAAACAAACGACCACGGAAAATACTTACAACAACCAAACCCACCTATACAATTACATGACCATAATTGCATTTACATAAACATTTACATTTAATGAACATTTATATTTAAAATTCTTATATGAACATTTTCTATATGAAAATTACGCATATAAATCTAAAAAAGAATATTCATATAAACATGCTATATAGTGTGCTACTCAGGTAGATACTTAATCATAATATAGGTAGGTATATAGCTCTTAACATAATTCATAATTTGAGATCTAATTAATTAAATAGCTTGAAATAAGAGAACCTATAATATAATGTAGTTTGTATATCATTGTAGTTTAAATGTCCATTAAGTACTAGCCATTTTTTGAAATATTACAATGTAAACTTAATGTATAACTATGTGAGGAAATGATTGAAATTGATAGGATAATGGTTTTAATGGACTGGATATGAAACAAGTCACTTTTATACGAGGTGAATAAAGGATGGCAATGAATGAGGATGGCTGAACACCTGCAAGAGTATGATTGATTTCTCAAGCACACCTTTAAAGCCCCTTGATTTCTCTGATTAATATTGCAATCAGGAATTATTAGAAACGAGTTTTCATTATTTTCAACCAAACAGATCCTCAAATCTCAATCGATTGAACAAAAGTAGCAGCTTAACCTCAAATGACTCAAATGAGGATCTTCGCTTCCTTGCATTAAAATATAGTAAAATTGAATATAAATTGAATGATAATTCTATCAGGAAATAAACTCAAACTCATATAACTCTCCAACAAGATGATTATGAATAGAAGTCTGCGAATAGAATAAGTTTTTGCAATTGGCTCAGTTTTTGCATAAACCAAAACTTATGTGCAAATTCTGCATACAACTCCATAGGCAAAAACTTTATGTGCAAATATTACATTCACCTTATGTGCAAATTTCTGGTATTTAGTTTTATAATAGAAGATGTTTAAGCGGAACTTCAAAGAACCTCAAATTCCCCAAAGTATTTGATGAAGCGTGAAGACGAGAAAACTATTATTGAATCTTACTCAACTCTTCTCATCTTGACCTTCAAATTGCACTCATGGGTTTATGTTTGCTAATATGTAAGTGTCTGATTGGAAGAAAGTCAAGATTCTTTTCATCCTCTCGTCTCTCTTTGTTTACTTTTCATTGATTTAGAAGGAATAAATAAATGTGGGATGAGAAAGGAAGACGCTTCTATGATCCTATGCTTTTCAAAATACTTTTCACATTGCCATTTGCATCGCATTGTAAAGAAATGGCAAAGAAAGAAGATCCGAATCGGTGTAGACGGCCAGCTAATGGAATCATTTGTTTGGCAAAGGCCAAATCAAATAAACTTCAAGCTCGTGTGAATAAACAATTAATGTAAGTAAGGAGTTAAGTAAGTACATGTACATGTAAATGCAAGTAAAGTAAATGTAAATGTACATGGAAGTGGAAATAAGCGAAGGAATTGCAAATCCTCCTCTTCGATCCTTTCGCCTTTGGAGCTCGAGGCTCTGTAATGGAGATAAGGCGCAGAAGGATACAGGTTGAGTTTTTGCTTCTCCACACCGTAAAAGTCACCTTGAAAGACCTTTCTTCGACTCCTTCACGGCCCAATCTCGTGGGATTGGAAAACTCAGAGGGAGAAAGGGAAAAAACACATTCACAATCTTAATCCATTCACCATGCGTAAGTTGTCTCAACAAGGAGCTTCTATGGAACATCCATCAAAATTTAAGACAATAAACATTGCTAGAATGAACAATTTTCATAAATTCATATATTTTTAGCAGGTATAATTTTTCATGTATATTATTTAATTTAGAAAACTACCCAACCATAAATAATTACTAAATATGACAATAAACATTTTTAATAAATTAATGATATTACATGCAAAAAAAACTCTATGAATTTCAAAACCACTATAACTTTTAATTTACATTTTACTTCTCGCAACGAAATCAAAACTTTAATATTATAATCTTTTTTTTAATAATAATAATTTAATTTAATAAATTATTTGAGTTAAATATTTAATACCTAATGCATCTTTGCCCATTTTAGTTTAAACAAATAGTGTAAATAAATTGTCTTAAAAAATTAATAATAATTGGACATACTAGTATTTACTTTTTTACACGCGTGAAACGTAAACTTCCAAGAATCAATCACACGAGACAATTAAAATGCAAAGTGATATGCTGACTATTGGAAAGCGATAATTACGTGAATCATTCTGCATAAATCATAAATTAAGAATAAGAAAAACTAACGAGGCACACCTGGTCTTTGAACTCCCACTTTATTATGCAAATTCAAGTGTGCTAAAATCGAAAATTATACTCGATTCTCTTGGCCGAGTTTCTCTTTTAAAGCTAATTATGGATTAAGAAAGGCTATGCGTGAAAAAAATTATATAACTATAAATCTTATCCATTCAAGAGGAATAAAAGTACAAAAGACTCATAAGGCCAAAAACATTACCTAAACTCTTCTATAGCATACACAATAAAATATAACCAAGCATTTATAACCTTTAGAGATATCCAAACTTTCAAATTCATACATAAGTCATATATAAAATATATCCCATTCTTCACCACTAAAAGAACTTGTTAGAAAAATGCACCTAACTACACATAAGATTAAAAGCCATTTGAAATGGGAATGTCTGCCAACCCAAAAACCTTTTTAGCCCAAACGATTCATTAAATGTCTCAAAAACTCATTTTCCTTTTCTGCTTCTCTTCCTTTATTTTTTGAGCCCAAGCGTATTTAAGTATTTACTCAATGTCAGTATTTGAAACTCTATATGTTCAATGAGTATCTACTCATATACGAACTGAATAATTACTCTGCCGTGACAATTTAGTTCTTCTCTTATATGGCATTAGAATAATACTAACATTAAGTCAAAGCATAAGAATAATTAATCGACTTCTCCCATGCCCATACATATACTTGGAATAATTGGTTCAGAAGCATATATTCGTGAAACGCTCAATTAATTCCCAGATCGATTCATTGGCACCTCAATTAAAGCGAATTTGAGCCTATTACAATGTAGAGCATGTTGGGCTAGGCGGAGCATCTCAGAACTCGCATGAGAATAATTCGCACCTCCTTCCTTCCAACGAGACAATTATTTCTTCTTATTACACTTGCATTAAAACAGTAGCTCAACTACAGTATAAAGACTTGGCATGTTTAGCTCAAACAAAACCCTTCCTTAATTTTCACTCCAAAGGAGACGGGAAAAATGAGGACGGAGAGTTCAAAGTCCAAGGGTTTTAAATTGCCCATAAAACTTAAAAATAATCTAATCTATTACTACCTAGTTAATCTATAAATCTATATATTAGTTAATCTAATTTACCTATAGCTAATGAAGTTAAATGAAGTTATGTCGAGAAGATCTCGTAAGTCGTAAATAGCTTAGTTAGAGAATGACAATATATAAATATAATCCGCTCATGGTCCAACCACGGAAGAAGGAGGTGAATACAAGCCAAAAAGGCAAGTAAGTAAGTAATTAAAGCGAATGTATAAGAAGAAATTGAGATTGAAGACATCTGCATCTTTTGGATTCGCGGATAAAGAAGATTCTCTTTCGCGGAGTAATCTCGGAATGAGTATAAATATAACTTTGCTCGATTTGCAAAAGGGGCAATAGTCTGGAGTCAATGCAGAGGAAGAAGCAACTCCATCGCTTTTATCTCATTCCATGTGGAAAGTGCTTGGAAGAGATAATGATCATCAACTACTGCGTAATGATCAAATGTATGGTTGTGGCTCGCAGAGGTGACTCAGACAGCTTGACGCCACCATTGTAAGAAGAATTCGCAATTGTTATTATAAACTCATCACGTATGCCCTCCATTGTTCCTTCGACTCTCCTTTCAAACCAATTAATACTCCAACCAATATAATAAAACTTGATCATGGAGGTGAATAACAATTATCTTATGCTCCTTTTTGCATCAGGTGAATGAGAAAAAGAGAAGAACGAGTTCTATCTCAACCAATGTACAAAACATGTAATGAATGGAAGGGCGAGTCGGAGCAATTGAAGATTGACGTCAATTTGACTCTCAAACCTTTTCTCATTTCAACCAGAAATAATCTATAGAAATGAGATTTAATTTCTTGTATTTAATCTTAATTTAACATTAAGTAAATGGTGTTCTAAACAATTCCTTATTTTTAATCGTCTTAGTTTAACTATTTATTAATTAACAATAAGTATTTACTCAACTTGACTAATATTTAACAGTTTATTATTAGTTGCGTAAATGTACAACTAAATACAATAGTAAAGTGAATTGATTAATTGATTTTTGTTAAAATAAATATTAGTATGAATGAAATGAAAAGTATTTTTTGAGATCCAATTTTTAAGAGCTTAATGAATTTAAAGCAAATATATTGATAATCCTACGTAATTCTCATTTCTGTCTAAAGATTTACAGCTTAAAACTTACTTTTTAAGTTAAAAGTTTAAAATGCACTCGTTAGGAAGATAGATTTATGAAGAAGTGAATTTTATGGATCGAGAAATGATTTTTAAGATCCAAAAGACACGAATAAAAATGAACACGACTCTTTGACTAACATAAAACTATTAAGTATGAATGATAAGTATGAAGGATTTGTGTAATAAATATAAAATAGCGCTGATGCAAGTTATAAAAATAGATGTTTATGAATGAAATATTCATCGATAATTGATTGGTGAATGGAAATTCCAATTTTAAAAGCCAAAAATATTAGTAATATCAGTTGGTTATGTGTTTGATATACCTATCAAAATCAATATAAATAATAAAGTATGATCGAAGAAGTTTAAATTCTTAATAAATTATTGTATAGGAACCAATGACCTTTTGAGCACCGAATTGATTTCACACACAAGTAAAGCTAAGTAAGAGAAATGGATTTGTTGTGCTGACCTTTCAAGATCCTCAGGATATCCGTAAAATTGAACGGGGTTGTCTTCTCCATACTTTGGATTCGTGCTGAATGCAACTTCTCCGCAAGCCAATTGATTCGATTGCTACAATTAATATAAATTAATTTAATTGTAAATATGAAAATAATTTCATATTATGAAATTATTGAAATTATACTGAAATTATTATAAGAAATTATTTTCATATTTAGTTAAATGGTCATTTTAATAAAACAGTTAAATTTAAAAGTAAAATAAAATATTCATAAACGATGCTAATCAATTACTTGTAATTGGGAAATCGTAGCTTGATTCGACGTGGGAAAATTTTTAAATGGCATTTGTTGTGGGGGATATGGAAGCGGAGATTTGGGAACTGAATGGAGTTGCTGTTGTTGGTGAGGAATTTTCTGAGTGTCGGGAAAATCCGAAAGATTTCCTCCAGTAGATGAAGGATCAACAATTCCTAATTGTGGTTGAGTAGACAAGCCGTAACCTGAAATTATGTAACAAACATTATATATTATTACAAATAATAATTATAATGATGTCTCAATGCAAATTCACGATAAAAGTTCAAATCCATTTATAAAATAAGTAAATAAATCTAATAATTAAACTAGATTAAATTAAATTGGGTAAGTCTATGAGAGTTTAATTTCAAGTACTCACTTTGAGAAGAAGAGGGATGCATCTGTTGAATGTTTGCTGGAAGTGAGGTCTGAGAAAGTTGATGTTGTAAAAGCGAACCTTGGCTTGAAATCCCTTGCATTTGGGGTTGAGCACTTGATGGTTGGGATTCTTGATGAACGTATCCACCTGGAAAATAAAATGATTTGTCAAAATCAATAACTAACATTACTTTTAATTCATTTACAACTCTTAAATGCAATTTACAAACACAATATAAACTTTTATCTAACATTAAGTAAAAATGATTTTAATTCCCAAGGATTACTCACTTGAAGACGTTTGCGGATTTGTGTAATAATTTTGCTGAATTTGATGTTGTTGTTGTTTTTGCTGTTGGGGGATGTGTTGGTGTGGCGGAGGATAGAAAAACACATTTTCTCCTGAAGGAATTTTCGGAGAAACTTGATGAAGCGATTGAGAAATTTCCTTCGCTTGGTGAAGTTGCGTAGCGTTGAAGGGAGGAAAATAGCGATTCTTCATCGGGGGTTTTATACTTAATGACGTTGATCGAATTCTAGAGATTTAAATTCAGAATTATTATCTTTAATTTAATTACGTTTAAGTTGATAATGAAAAACAACGATAATAATAAAGAGAATGAAAATGGATTTTATTAATTTTGTTACCTTTCATAACTTTCACTTGGATTAACGCTGGGTTGCTGGTAAGGCGTTTCGTACGCTGACATTTTTAATGGAAGATCTCCACTGTGAATCTTGAAATAAAGATTTGATACTTAGCTATAAAAATCCTTGTAAAATTATTATTTATTATCTAATAATTAAAATAATTAATTATTATTAAATTTAATTGGTATTATGTGAATAATTACTACTTTAGAAATAAATCATTACATTACATAAATTACTTCATATAAAAGTATAACGGACTAAATTAAAGTGTTAATTATTTAATCTTACTTGATTATATGAGAAGTTTTTAGATTGCTGTTGATATTGCTGTTGTGGAATTTGATGAGCTTGAATTACTTGAGGTTGAGAAACAACGCGATTTTCGTTATTGAGATTGAGAATGCCACTTCCAATGACTTGCGATGTCGGATGACTAGACAGGACATTTTGGTATTCGACACCTTTGAAAACATACAGTTTAATACTCAACAAAGTTATTTATTTAAAGAAACTAGACTAAAGACTTGAAACTTTAAATTGAAAATAATTACAAATATAATTTTTACATTGCAATTAAAAAATAAAACTAAAACCGAAAATGAAAATTGTAAATTAATATTTTCTCAACTCACCTCCTATTCCTTGACCAGATTGAGAAAGCATCGGAGAAACTGAACTCGGAGCCATTTGCTGTTGATTTACTGGAATATTCTGAAATTGAGCTTCTTTGGTGCTCACAGACCCTGCGACTAAATTATTAAATAAACACATCTATTATTCAATAAAAAAAATTAAACTTATAAACCGATTTAAAAAATCTTTAATTTATACAAATAAACTTTTAAGCCAAGAAGAATACCAATAGGTTAATGGTCATTAAGTTACTTGCTAATAAATAAAGGCTTATAGAAGAAATTCTACCATGGAGGTTAGATATTATTTTGGAAGTCAATGATATAATTTTGGAGACAATTTACTATTTAAGAGGCGAATTCCTATTGTGGAGGTCTATTTTAATTTCTGGAGGGATAAGCCTATCTTTGAAGGGAAAATGGAATTAAATGGAGGAGTAAAATAACATAAGCGATAAATAAATCTTATATCTGACAATAGTAGTAATTTTCATTTAAATTATTTTTACTTGAAGTTTGCTGTGGTCCTTGATAACACTGAGATTGCTGTTGAAGATTCAATGGTTGGGAAAATTGAAAGTTGGTTGATGATGGATTTTCAATAGATTGATATTGAGATTGCTGTTGGGGTTGTTGTTGAATTAATTGCTGTTGCTGCACTTGCTGTTGTTGAGTGTGCTGAAGAACTTGCTGATACTTCTGAGCTTGCTGTTGTGTTTGAGGCTGCTGAAGAATTAGCTGCTGTTGTTGCTGCGTTTGCTGCTGTACTTGCTGCTGTACTTGCTGCTGCTGTTGTTGTGCTTGTTGTTGAAGCTGCTGAAGTTGTGTTTGCTGCTGAACTTGCTGTTGTTGTGTTTGTTGTTGTTGTTGTAGTTGTTGAAGTTGTTGTGTTTGCTGCTGAATTTGCTGCTGTTGTGTTTGCTGTTGTTGAGATTGCTGTTGTTGAGTTTGCTGTTGTTGAGCTTGCTGTTGTTGAGTTTGCTGTTGTTGAGCTTGTTGTTGTTGAGTTTGCTGCTGAATTTGCTGGACATGCTGTTGTGATTGGTTCTGCTGTGTTTGCTGATTTGTTGGCTGCTGCTGAGATTGGAGAAGCTGCGTTGGTTGTTGTTGATTTTGCACATTAGGATTCGATGGTTCAAGTGGTTTTGTTGATTGGGGCGAAATAACATTTGGCACGGGTTGTGGAAGAGCAGCTTGGTTCACAATCACATCTTTTGATTGTTGTTGATTTGGCAGGTTGGTTGAGGATTTTTGATCGAAATAATCCATACACATCCATCGTCCCTTTTTAAATGGCTCAGTACTGACTATTTTCACAACTTTGAACCTTCATTAAAAATCAAAACATATTAGAGGAAGAACATCAAAAAGAATCAAAACATTATACTAAATTATTAACTTAACAATATTCAATATCATAAATTGATATTTTATTCACTGATAGGCTCATTATTTTGATTTGATATTCTTAAACTATTATTTAGTGAGATTTTTATTTTAATTTAAATGATAAATCAGAATTACCTGTTATGGGTCGGTTCTTGGTCAGATTTCTCTTCCGTTTGATTCATTCTTCAATATTTCAAGTTTTTTTCAATATCAAAATACTTTTTTCAATCATTTTAATCCAAATGTAGAATGGGAAATTAAAATTGAATGAAATAATAAGAAATGAACATTGTGTTTTTCTTAAATGTGATTTAGGAGTTGTAAATTTTAATAATATATTATGGCAAATTAACTAATCTTATATTATTTTAATTACTGTCCTTAAAATCAAAGTATAAAGATGTTATTCACATTTTTTCCACAAAGATTTCCGACCAACTGATAATTCTCAAAGAACTGATTTTTTGGCAAATGTTTGAATTGTAATTGTAATCTCATATTTTGTAGAATTAAAACAAGCAGTAATAAAGATCTTGATTTATTCATGTCCTAAATGACAATAATTTCATTTTTAATTCACCCTTTAATAATAACAGCGTAATTGCAATTTAGCAATAAACTTTCAACTTCCAACTGCGTAAATTTGTTTTCGTAAATAAATCAAAAAAAATAAATAACAAATTGCGTAATTAGTTACACACAAGGTTGACTGTAAGACTGAATTATTTACAAATGAGAACTCACTCAATGTCTGACAGTTAAAATGAACCCATTTCTCTTCAATTTCTAGAATGTTCTGAAATTGAAATTAAGGAAATCCGAATTAAAGTTTTCCATTTGGCGAGAAGAATTGGAGTTTTCTTGTACGAACCGCGTTTCCCTTTCACATTTGCCATCCTTTAAGACGTCATCTCGGATTCCTTGTTTTAGAACGTACTTCCTTTTCTCCGTCTCCAATTCTGATGCAAATCTCCGGAATATTCTTTGATGCATTTTTGCAATTGACTACAAATGCAAATCTAAACCTAAACGTTCTAATACTTTCGACATAATTAATTGCATTAATTAATTACCTATTATATTTTTACTATGAATAAATGTGATTAAATCAAATCCTAATAAGAACGAAGCGGTCAATCTGGACCTAATAATTTTTATAAGTTTGTGAATAATAATGCACTCGGCCTCGGATAAGATCAACTTGAGGGGTACATCAAAATGGGGTGATATTAGCCGAAGTTGACACTAATCGAGGCTCTTATACAGGGTTGCCGCGAAATATGTCCCATACTTTGCGAATTTTTAGCTCTCAAAATAAAATACTTGGAATATTCTAGTTAATTTTCTCTTAAAGAGGGACACTAAGAATAGGGTTTCTAAAAAGTTCAGGTTGATAGGTTAAAATTAAAGCTCTTATTATTTACATTTAAAGAGAAAATTTTAATGCACAGAGAAGCATAGGCCTAAAAATCAACATGCAACGTAC